>JZSA01004466.1:0-48207 GCA_000956155.1 Cotesia vestalis | reverse complement strand
TGATTTTTAATCATTTTTAATGATTTTTAATCATTTTTAATGATTTTTAATCATTTTTAATGATTTTTAATCATTTTTAATGATTTTTAATCATTTTTAATGATTTTTAATCATTTTTAATGATTTCTAATCATTTTTAATGATTTCTAATCTTTTCAATTCTTTTTCTTATGGGCGTTTAACACGGAGAAATTCTTTTTAATTCTTTTTTTTAATCAGAGCACAAACATTAAAGCGAATATCGAAAAAACGTCGTAGTCAAAATCACCACTAAACGGCCGAATGAGATACAATATTTTTTGTTATTATCGTTCCATAAGTTTAACTTTTGAGGGATAGGAAGCAAACAATGACATATTTAAATTTTATGAAGTTTCACGAGGGCAAAAAAACTTAATTTTATATTAATTATCTTTTTATTAATATTTATTTATGGCGTGATTGATATTTTATTAACATTAAGTCCGCTTCACAATAAACTACCAGCAAGGCATTTATTTTTACTGCAATGTTCAACTGTTTATCCTAATTTGTGAGTTCAAAATTAATTTAAAATAAAAAATTATCATAGAATTCTTGTGAGACTAATCCCTAGCGAAGTAGGCAGGAATTCCTTGTATTTAATAATATTAAATTTTTAGGGCCAGTTTTTCAATCCAGGATAAAAGTTTTATTATCATTGCCAGTATATCTATGTATATTAAATATATAGATATATTTTATCATTGGATAAAATTTTATCCTGGATTGAAAAACTGGCCCTTATACTTTGTGTTAATAAATGTGTATTGATAAATATCTAATATTCTACATAAATTATAATTAAAAAAATTTTTTTTTAATAATCAAAATTACTAAAATCGATATCAAAAATGAATCTTCGAATAAAATGATGAGAAACTGGTTTTATTATTGCTTAAAAAAAAGAATTTATTATTACTAAAACAAATTTATTGTTTATGATTAAAAGTTTGATAAAATTTAGCACTATCTAATATTTTATGAAAAAACTATTTTATATTTTCTACTTTGCACATGGTCAATGCGCACTGCGTAGTCGGTACCACGAATTACATATGTAGCAACACGTATATAGTACTAAGAAAAAAAAGGAAGTAGCTGTTGGTGGCATGATAGAAGCCGGATATACCGATACGAGTTAATTTTCGTAACGTACACAACGTGTATAAACAACAAGCGGTGTATATAGTTCAGTTCACAGTACATTGATAACCTAAAACGTGTAAGGTGAATTTTTATTTCAAATATTTGAATTCAATAACACATTTATTAAAAACAATTTACTAACATTAAAAAATTAAAATTAAAATCAGTGGCACTAAAATGTTAAAAGTGTAGTAAATTTTTATTTCGGTTTAATTCAATACCAGCAAGTTAAATTTATTATAAATCATCATGGAAAGTGACGACGATTATTGTGAAGATTTTGATATTTGCATAGAGTACGAGGACGAGGATGGTGACCAGGTTGAGATGGAAAAAATAGAAACAGGCCCGGACAAGGATAGTGACAACAATTATCCTTACGAAGTATTGAGTACTGATAAAATAGTGAAAGACATGCTCGAATCAATAAAATCAATAGCTACAATAATAAAAATACCGGCGACAACCACGCGAATATTGCTTCAACACTTTAAATGGGATCGGGAAAAATTGTTGGACAAGTTTTACAGTGAAGACCTCAGTCAGCTGTTCAAGGATGCGCACGTGGTTGACCCAACGAGACAATCTTCGTTACCAGAAACGGTCGGAGAGTTAGCAACTGCTGATATAGAAGAAGACTGCGCCATCTGCTTCAGGCCATTGGCACGAAATATGATGACTGGACTTGAATGTAATCATCAATTCTGCGAAGACTGCTGGAATGAGTACTTGTCGACAAAAATAATGGAAGAAGGTGAGTGCCAAACAATCAGATGTCCGGCTTATAAATGTGACATACTTGTTAATGATGAAACTGTTATGCGATTGATTAAGAAAACTGACGTTAAAGTTAAGTACGAGTATCTGATTACTAACAGTTTTGTCCAGTTTAATAGATTGCTAAAATGGTGCCCGAGTCCAGGGTGTACTAACGCGATAAAAGTTCAATACTCCGATTTTAAATTGGTAAAATGTAGTTGCGGGTATACGTTTTGCTATAAGTGTACTAGCAAATGGCACGAACCAATAAATTGCGAGTTACTTAAGGAATGGATGATCAGATTTGAGGAAGATTCAGCAACATCTGCATGGATTGGACTGAACACTAAAGATTGCCCTAACTGCACGTCGCCTATTGAGAAAAATGGCGGATGCAATTTGATACGCTGCTCAAAATGTGGGTTCAGTTTCTGTTGGATGTGCTTAAATAAGACTAATAACCATTATTGTAAGTGCAATCGTTTCGAAAATGAAGACGGCGAAAATCGTGAGGATTCTAAAAAAGAAAATAAATCGGCGTTGCGTAAATATCTTCATTATTCTGACCGGTTCATGAATCATGCAAACTCCCTTAGGTTTGAAAGCAACTTGTTTGATGCTGTCAAGGAAAAAATGTTTGAAATCCAGAGAATAACTAATTTGACTTGGGCCGAGGTCTTGTTTTTAAAGAATGCTGTTGATACTCTCTGTCGATGCAGAACAATTCTCATGTATACTTACGCGTTTGCATATTATGTTGCCAAAAACAACCAGTTTAACATCTTTGAAGATAATCAGCAGGATCTAGAACAAGCTACTGAAGCTCTGTCTCGGTTTCTGGAGCAGGACCTAAAAAATGAAGATCTTGGTGAAATAAAGCAGAAAGTTATGAACAAATCTAATTACTGCGAAAACAGAAGAAAAGTGCTGGTCGATCACGTCTACGAAGGTTATGAAAAAGATTGGTGGTCTTACTTGAGTATGCATTGAATTTTTTAATACAATAATAATTACATAATCATTATATTTTATGATTACTTGTGTAATTTTTTTTTATTTTTTAATGAATCTTTGACTTTCATTAACTATTTTTCTTATTAGTTTAGAAGATAATTTTTCAATAATTTTCGAACTCGGTAATATTTATGTACCAAAGTTCCTTGTACTTGTAGTTATTCTATTACTTATTTCAACAATTCACGAAAACTTATTAGCAGAATTGTACAGAAAAATTTCGCACGACTCATGTGGGAAGCATCAGAGAGTGCTTTACATTATAGCCTTGTTAGTTCAAGGAATCAAAATATGTTGCATACTATTGTGAATATAATTTAAGGAGAGCCGGTGGTCTAGTGGTCTATAATTTAAGCTATATTAAAAATTTTATTTCTATATGAACGTAATGATGTAGACAACACGATTGTGTAATCTGCGGATACGTTTACTATGGGAACTTGTAAATTTTGTACCAGTTTTCTTATAGTCCGGTGTAACTATGCAAACATAGTAAAATTCATTGGAAATTTTTTGCAGTGTACTAGAAATTTCCAAAAAATTTTAAGAAAACAGTTTTTTCTCGGAACGTTCGTAATGGAGATTGATTCCACACTTTTTAAAAATTAAGGGTAATGGAAATATCAAAATTGTTAAAAAAAATTTTCCTGTTTGCCATGTATGAATGTATGAAACCCTAAAAACACTGTAATTTGCGAAAAAATCCACTATTTGGGTTAATTTTTAGTGGGGGTCATATCTTCCACCCACTCCTTAGTAAGTTAGTTATAATTATTTATAATAATAATTATTATTATTATTTATAATTATTGTTATTATTATTTATAATTATTATTATTTAATTATGTATAATTATTAAATTATTTAATTAGGATTATTATATTATTTAATTATTATTATTATCATTTATGTTTATGAACAATTTCTAATTATTAACATTATTTATTAGTAATAGTTAGTTAATATATTATTATTTAAGTTGAAGTTTTTCTACAACGCTATTAAGTTGGAAAAGCGCGAGTTGTGGCGCATCACCACAAATTATACCAGATCATAATTTACTTGGTGATGCCAAGCAACTTATAGAGTCTCGTCTACTGCAAGAGCATTTTGGGAAATTTTATTTTCTTGTAATTGTATTGCAAGTAATAAAATTCACATTCGCAGCTGGCGAGACCCTAATAAAATACATTGTACTAGGATTAAAAATATGTATAAGTTTGTTTGTAAGGAGCTTAAGGGTTTTTCCCAAATATTCCCATAAAAATCCCAATAACCTTCCGTTTTCTAAAAAGTAATTAAGGGATTAGAAACTTGTGTCGCATGGCCAGCGACCGGACTCTTGAGTTCACAAATTACTTTTTTTTTACATATACTTCTACCGATCTTCCTCAACTATACTTCTACTTCTGTAATTTTCCATACTTTCAGAATCTATACCTATACCTACTTGTATCTAGTCCCATACTTACGTACAACCAACGTACTCCTACCCTTCATATTCTCTCATTACTTCCCTCGAGAACCCCCCACCTTCTGAGAGGTCAGGGGCCGAGATGTTGTTTTTGGGAGAATCAGTTAGTCCCGAAAACCCATTAGCTTTACCTCGTTTTTAAGTTACACGCGTGTATTTCTTGTTAGATTTACTTGAATAAATTCTTATTAAACTTAAATATTTCTATCCGCTCACTCGCTAACCCGTACTTCCCAAATTTTTTTTTTATTTTTTTATTTTTTGAGCGAATTGTCGGTCACAGAATGCGAGTGGCTAGGTAACTCAGTATCGTTTATTTGCAATTAATAACAAAAAAACTAAATATATATTGCTTACATTTATCTCACTTGAAGTGTCTGCGCATTATTGTCTTATTTTAGCTACTTTATATATTGTTTTCCCACATTTTTTTATTTTATTATTTTTTGATAATTAAATGAAAATTATGAGTTATGAACTTTTGGATTTTCCAAACTTTTTTAACTTTCTTCATAATTGCAAGATAACATTAGAAAAATTAAAGTAGATCTGACTAGATTTTTCAATCCAAAACTTATATTTTGAATTTTTAATATGTATTCCCAATTATTTGTAACGAAATAAAAATAAAATTTTCGTACGATTCGCTAATTATAAATCTTAATTTACTATGACTCCTAGAAATCAAAATAATTTTCTTCGTAATAAAGTGCATGGTATCAATAAGCTTATAACTTTTTAGGAAAATCATAATTTTTAATTGTATTTTTGTTGAAAAATATTTCAAAATTTAAGATTAAAGACTTTTTTGTTTTTGATAATTTCGTTTAACTTAATGCTTAAAATTACTATCATTTCTTTAATTTAACTTATGACTAATCTACGAACATAATAATCGTAATTTTTTTTGACTCCCTGCAAAGAAAATTGAAAATTTTCAAAAATTGGAAAGTTATTGGTTCCACCTCGTTTATTGAAAATCGAGTTTTTAATGGATGTTGACGTTTTGAGGTCCTAGGAAGCCATCAACTATCAAATTTAAAGCATTATTCAAAATTCTGATTCACACAATAGACCGTTTTTCAATCTTTTTTAAAAGACATTTCAAGACCCTATTCAAGTTAAGGATAAATTCAATTTTATTGGTTGACCTGGAGCTGTCAGATAAATTTTGACTTTTTAATCTTTCATACCTTGTTATTGTATTATATTTACATTGCAGTTTACACTGCAATTCAATAACAATAGAAAGGTTCAAAGTTCTCAAGTACAATAGTCTCTCTTTAAGTGTGTATACCTAAGAGCTTAAGTTCTTGAAATGAGCCTGTTATTTATGATAACCATCAGGTATAGCTGTGGAGATGTTTATTTTTCACATCTAGCTATTGTGGTATGTTTTCCTTTAAATATGCAGCCGGTAACGATTAGATCTTTCGCATTTAGGTATTGAGACATGTTTGTTTTCAGGTAGCTGTTAAAGATTTTTATTTTTCATACCTAGATATTGTTTTATGTTTACAATGCAATTCATTACCATTAGGAAGATCTTACGGTAAGTTTTGACGGCCCTAAATGAAATCGTGGGTCTTTTAGCGTGTGTTCCTGAGAGCTTAAGTACTTAGAGAGAACCTGTCATTTATGTTTCACATCAGGTAACTATTGACTTTTTAATCTTTTACACCTCGCTATTGTGTTATGTTTTTACTACAATTTATGACCATCAGAAAGGTTTTACGGTAAGGTTTGAAGGTTCTTAGTATAATAATGGTTACTTAATTATATGTACTTAAGCGCTTAGGTTTTTAAAATGAACCCATCATTTATGTTTTCAACCACATAACTCTTTTATTTTTCTCACCTAGGCATTGGCTGTTTTGGTGTATACACTTAAGAGCTAAAGTTCGTAAAATGAACCTGTCATTCATATTTGCCTTCATATAACTATTGAGATTTTAATTTTTTACTCTTAGTTATTGTGTTATGTCTGCATTCAGATAAACAGCTGCTAAAGCTTAGGTGTTTCGAACTTATGAGGTATTTTTTGAAGTTTCAAACTGCAATAACATTTGAATGGATGAACCGATTTCCACGCAGTTGGCGAGATTAAACGCAGTTTTTTAAACCCCATAAAGGATCTCCAAGTTTAAATTTATCGGTTTTCTTTCAACAACGATAACTCACGAACAAATCAACCGATTTTGACCGGACTGGCGGCGATCTATGTGGGTTTTTGATGTTGAGAGCTGGTTAGTTTTTGGAATCGATCGATAAAGCCGTTTAAAAGTTATTTTAAAAAAATTACATTCGAAAAAAAATTTTTTTGTAGTTTTTTCGAGATTTCTAAAAATCTACCGGTTCAAATCGGTCCAAATTGTATTTAAAATCTAAGTTTAGTCAAGCTCTTTCGAATGGCGCCAACAGCGATGGAATCGATGAAGCCGTTCAAAAGTTATAAGATTCTTCCCGATTTTTGAAAACTTTCAACTTTATTAGTGGAAAGTTAAAAAGGATAATGGTAAGTTTTATCACTGCGTAACATTATTTCTCAAGTATACTGAATGACTCTACAAAGTTACGACAAATAGTATGTTCGCCTAGAGCCATAAATGAAAATTTTTGGTTTTAAGGGGATTTAAATTAAATTAGCTCATATATCCATAAAAAAATACTAATTTATCATTCAAAGTAGATACAATTTATCTGTATAGATATTGTTATTTATAAATTAATTTTTTTAGAATCTGTTATTTTTTTTGTCAGCTTTTTTCCATCCGTAACTATGAGCTATAATTGACATCATTATGAGCATAATCGTGATTTGAGTAATAGACGTCATTGACAATGGAAATACGCTAATGTTTTCTTCTATTAGAACTAATGGAAGAACAGTACAAACTTGGAGATAAATAAATATTGTGTAAATTGTTTCTCTCAGAAATACAGTGAACCCGCTGAAATATAAAAACTATAAAATAAAATGAAATATAAACGGATATCAAAGTATTAATTTCTTTAGTATGAACACAAAACTTACATACGCTTGAACCAAGGTTTTAGTTCAATCTGTGGATGATCATTTTTATAAAAAATCATTGAGATTATAATATATTCTACGTTCAACAGCATGATGAAGATTATAATTATTCCATGATTGAAAAATTCTTTTGTGGACAAATCTTTGCCAGAGAAAATTATGACTATACACAATGTGAGTGCGCCAGCTGTGAAAAAAAATCTGTCATGCATCTTATCCAAGTTTTTGAGAACATAAAATAGTATGTCTTACGAATCAAAATCCCTTGAAGTATTCTTAGAATAACAACACAACTTTTTAATTTCAAGACTTTAGAGTAGTTGTCATCCATCGATTTTATCCTATCAAGTTCCAACTGTGTCTCTAAAGGCTGTGATATAACAAAGTGTTCAATTATTTTGACTTATCCTAAACTAATATACATATTAAATTAACTCACGTTTTCTTCCATTGCTTCGACCAACTTCTCCACGTAATTATTGTGCTTTTCTATAATAATTTCAGCCCTGATCTCCTCGATAATTTTGAAGGATATGATGGCCATAAGAAACGACGAGAAGTATGTTATAAATAATCCAGCGGTGAAATGTATCAATTCTTCTCTCAGCTTTTTTTGGTCCCCTAATATTAATGGGACGATGAAGACAATTGGCATAGTGATTATAGGGACTAATACAGAATATCCTAAATTGTATAATCCTGAACTGTAATCAAGCAATCCGATGATCAAATCTGATGGTGATGACTATCAACGAATGTTGAAGCTTTTGTAAACAATTTGTGTATTATCGGGTTAAAGGAATAAATTTTACCTAAAACGTGGTAGAGTTTCGAAGTATAGATTTTGTGCCTCAATCAAATATGTGCGAAATGATTTTAGAAACGCAAACCATAACATAAAGGCAAATAAAGCATTTCCAAAACTGTAATACTTAGAATAGTCTTGAAAATACACAGAGTACACGATCCTTGAACAATATGAGAGTCCTCCAGCTTTAAAAAAAATATTAACATGACAGTTATCTACATTATGCATCTAGTCCTTTAATTTTATAAGTACATAGTTTAATATCACAATTCATTCATAATTTTATATTCACTTGCCTGCTACTAATGCAGAACCCACGTAACATTTTAATAACAAATATCTCATTTCCTCCTTTTTCTTTGAATTAATATCGTTATCCAATGTTTCGTGGACATATGATTTCATTTCCGTCATCCTTTAAATCTGCAATTTTCAAAAAAATGTTATTTTAAAATAACTTTAGATCTATAGTATACCATAATAAATGTTCTCATAATTTAATCACCTTTGACCTCAAAAAACAGTTTCGATTGCCGGAAACTACATTAAAATTGGTTGATTCGTTCAAGAAAATATTGTATTGAGCTCTAGAAAATTATATGAATATTAATAAAAATCCCATAGTCTTTAGGAAGAATTTTATGAAATTTAATGTATTATTAGACCAGTAAAGTAAGAAATGTCTCAGATCACATGTAATTGTTGGCCGAGGCGAAGCCGAGGTTGACAAACATGTGATCTGAGGTTTTCTTATTTACTTCCCGAGGAGTGTACCTATACTATTTTTTTCCCCGACAAAGGCGTAAAGCGGAAACTTCGTTTAGCGCAGCGGGGCTAAAGTTGACGCTTTACGCCCGGAGGGGAAAAAAAAGAAGTTTTAGGGAGAGAAAGAGATAGGAGGTTGGACTAATTGCTACTTTTACAGTAACCGAAAAAAGAAATCGAAATTTTCATCCCATCAGGGAATCAAACCCAGAACTATTTGTTCGCAGCCTCGGGACTCTCGCTCTACGCTATCTGAAGTAAACTACTACCCAAATCCTTCAACACTTACATAAACTTCTAGATCCTAACGTGTGGATCGTGACAATAGCAATATCTTATCGTGCAGAGCAGAACACTTTTTTTCGGAGTAGTATTGTATTTTTAATATATTACCTTATTTTCTTGAGCTACAAAATATAATTTTTTGAGTCTATAAAAATGTATTATTGTCTTTTATAGCAATAGCCACTTGAGATTTTTGTCTCTTCCTGATCTGCAGACTTTTTCTTTCTAAGATTATAAATTTTTTTTTCCAAGGATCGAAATTCACACTTAATTTTCTGTAATTTTCAATTACCAATTCACTTTCTCAGTTCCTCTAAATTTTACCCTGTAGATAATCAGAATGCAAAATTAAGATTAAAACGATTATTAACTCCTTAGCGAGAACCATAAGCATATCGATGGTAATTAAATATTTATTAACATGAAATTTAATTATCTAGTTAAATTTGTTTGGTGATTTATAAGCACATTTTCCTCAAAAGAATAAGACTGATAAAAAATATACATGAAACACTACACACTAGTAAATCTCTGAGCGGTTCTATCGAAGACTGACACTGCATTTGAAAAACGCAGCGTGGTACTAATCTATAATTATAATTTCTAAAGGAAAGAACGTTTAGTGAAGATGAATTTTAAAATTATACCCACTATCTTAAAAAAGAGTGATTTATTTCTTAAATGTTGAGTTATGGAGATCATCTATATTGAAAGTTTAAATCATTAATATCTGATATAGAAAATACGACAATATTTTAGTTTTTCTGAATTGAACTAAAAATAACAACGCTCTTCTGAAAAATGGCTGTTATTATTAACAGGAAGTTGAAAAACTTCATTCAACACGTTTTAACTTTAGCTACATTTTCTATAATCATATTTAAGTGTATTATAAATTTTCTATTGACTGTAGGAGTCATGATTTTTATTTAAATAATAATTCACGATTTAAATAATTCGATTACGTAATAAAATGAGGGAGTGTACCATAGTTGCTCCGAAACTTATGCAGTATTTGTGGGTGCTAGGATACCATTTAAACAAAGGAAATTATACAAAAGGTGTTAGGTCAAGCTAGCACCAATAACTAGTGCCACTTAATAGTTAATTAATTATATTTCAACTATTACAGTGGATATCTAGTCTCTTCGAAGGTTTACTCTTGTTTATCGTCATTCATTTTTCTTTTCGATCCCTGGAAACAATAACCTCATTGTCTCTTACGCACACACAAACACACACTAATTTTAGGGCATTTGAACTTTCTGCTCTCTCACTCTCACTCCTGTCGGGAGCTCTTTTGAATATTCTATTGGAAGTTTCAATAAAACTAATCATCTTTAAATTTTGCTCAATTCAATAAAAAACGCTCAGTAGGTTCATCCAGTTTATAAATAAAAAAAAAAAAAAAAAAAAAAAACATCTGTTATGCGCATATGTCAAATAAATTCAAGAAGCAACAAACTACGCGGCCTAGAATCTAAGTTTTAGTTTTAAAGCAATTCTTAATAGATGACATCCACATTGATCTAGTGAAGAAAGCTTTATGACCAGTTTACGTGATTATTATTTCACATTCATACTCACGTATATACATGTGTTTTAGTTGGAGAAAAATAGTTTTATTAATCTACTTATACTCGCATTTTTTAAAACTTTCAAAATTAGTTTAACTTTTAACAACTTTCGCTAAAAATTTTCATCAGCATTCAGCTTTAAATCGAAATAATCTACGAAAATAAATATAATGATAGAAAAATTGATTTTTTTTAATCTTTTTTTTTTTTCTAATAAGGAATGAAGAATGACTAGCTGATTGAGATCGTAGAATGTTATCAGTCAGCAAATATCCGTTGCAGTTCAAACTTAATTTAATTTTTCCAAAAGCACGGGCTTCTGTAATTTGAGTATGCAAAATACATCAAAATTGATCAATCTATTTATACAAATTTTTGTACTAATCGCTAAAAAATATTAAATAAAATTTTTACTAAAAAAAAAAATATCTTGAAATATTTATTTACCCATTGTTTAATTAAGAATTCCAGTTCAAGTTTAATGTAGTTGATTTTAAAGTTTTTTTTTTTTCTAATTGATTTATATTAATATTGATACCTCATTAAACCAGAGGTTCAATAAAATTGGGATTTTAACAACATCATCTTCATCATATGAATACACATCTCTTTTTTCCAATCTAACTTAATGGTAATTAAATTATAATAATGAAGTAAAACAAAAATATAAACAATAACAAACTAATGAAAAAAAAAAAAATTAGTAAAACGGTGACCCTACAGTTCATCTCTGCAACTTGCGGTTAATTTAAAATGCAAAGCACTCCAAATTTTACCTAAACGAAAATCAAAAATAATTTTGCTACATTTTTTCAAGTGAAGATATATAACATCTTTTTCATCGACTATTACAAAAGATACGTCAATGTTATTCATGGATCGATATTTAAATACTTTAAGACGTATTCCTATAGTATACTGTAAGTGTTCTTTTGTAGCCGGGTAAAAAAAGTTATATATAATTATATATAATACCACATATAATTATATATAATACCACATATAATTATATATGGAAAATGGCCCTATATAATTATACATAACTGTATATAATTATATAGAATTATTTCCATAGAAAAAAAACCGTCACGCACGGGAACCAAACCTGGGACCTGACGCTTGAAAGGCTACTTTCAAAATTATTCAAGGTGTACAAATGCTTAAATGTAAGATAGAAGGAACTAATCATAATGAACAAGCTCGAGAGTTACAAATTTATTCGAAGTTGGGAAATCCAATTAATTATGAAGCCCACGAAAATGATCGCTTTTTAATTACATCCGAAGATTTTCTTGATGAAAACTTGAATATTTATGCTCGAGCAAATACTAAAAACGAACACATATGTAATGACATATAGTTATATATAAATTATATGTAATTATTCGAAACGTGTAGAAATTTTTCTTAACACGTTTAAGCGTGTGTAAATGATATTATATGAACATCACAATAACACATTGCACGTATAATTTCAATACACATTGCGTGTAAATTTTGAATTTTCTATCCGTGTTAATAAAGAATGCAATACTCAATGTATTGAGATCTGATGAAAACTCGATTTTTGAGAAACGGATTAGAAACAATAACTTCTCGATTTTTGAAACTCTTCGATTTTCTTAGCGGGAAGTTAAAAATTTTTACCTAATTATTGAAGGGGGCCGTTGTGCTTTAAGAAGGCCTTTTTGCCTCAGGTTTTCTTATATGCTTTTGACATACTCTGGTCTAAGCAATAACATTTGCGGTTATAACTTATAACCACGGAACTATTTGACAGTTTTTTTTCTAACAAATTCAAAACGTGACCCGATTCAAATAATTTTCACCTTTAATACTATTCTAATCACGATGATTATTCATTATCAGCTAAAATCCGCATTTAATTCTTTTTTCCATTATTTATTAATTATAACGCTTGTTATTAATAAATTTTTGCCCATTCAATCCCTAATTTCCTCACGAAAAGAAATTAACTATTAAATTAACGAGAAAAATAACCAGACTGTATTGTAATCATGGGACGCTAAGGTGCTACTTTACCATTTACTACACTGATAAAAAAATTGACTTGACTCAAGAGCCAATCTCTTGAACCAAGAATACCATTTTGAAGAAAATGATTTTCTTGAGTCAAGAAAATTATTATAAGAATCACGTGGTTTATTTATTCTTAAATATGTCGGACTGAAATTTTCGTGAATTTCTCATCTTTTGCATTAAAATATCTTTAAAAGTCTTGGTCAGAAAATTTTCATTTTATTTTTAACGTATTCTACGAAAGTTGATAAACTAAAATAGAAGCTTTTTGTTTTCTAATCTTCCTATGAGGTAGACACATAAATCGATACATGTGCGATCCGCCAATAGTCTCTGTAGACTACATGTTAAATTTCGATTTTACGTTGGGGACTTTTTGGGTTGTGAAAATCTTAATCTACGCAGCAAGGGTCGAATATCAACCAAGATGGTTTCTAAGAACAGCTTGGGATTCGAACCCACGCCTGGCCGGTAAACGAGCCCGAGTGCTCTATAGACCATGCGCCTTAGACCACTCGGCTAACCTCACCAGTTTAAATAAATTTTACTTTATTTAAGAAATGAAATTTTTAAAAATGATTTTCATGGTTAAAGAATTTTTCTCTAGAATCAAATTAATTCATTTTGTCTGTGTGTGCAATCAACCTTGGTATAGTAAGAAAATAGGATTAATGCCTAAATATTTTCGAATAGTAAATCTTTTAATTTTCTATTATCTTGTTCGGGTATTATCGGCTAGTCTATAAAAACACTCAAACACTCATAGACACCTAAATATCGAAAGTCGTAGCGTAGTGTGGGGTAGGGGTGCAACATGAATCAATTGTAGATATTGATGACTTTCATTGTTCAGTTGTTGTTTACCAGCGGTGCAGTTTGTTCTTGTCTTCACTCAATTAATCGACGTATGATCGAATTCCAAATTATATTCAATATTCAAACTACAACAAAAAAATTTTTTCAACTTGTGGAACCATCTTTATTAAGTAAAATTTATTGATACTTCAGAACTGTGTGATTTTTGGTTCAAATATAGTCTTTAAAAAATTTGAAATGGCATCATCCGAAAAATGCAGTAAGGTATGAATTTCTTATGTTCGTACTTGTTACCGATAATGTTTTAGTTGATTTGAGCCAAGAAATTTATTGAAAAAGACTAAAATAATTTTGACTGGAATAAATGTTTTTCTTGAGACAAGAACATTTTTTTCTATCGAAGAAAATTTTACTTTTGTCAAGATAATTTTTTTTCTTTTGCACTCAAGAATTTTTTGAACCTGTGTCAGTCTTTTCAAAAACATATGAAATATCTAATTGTTTTTAGTCCAAGGCGCAAATCGACCTCTACTACAGACCTGGAAGTCCACCATGTACAGCAGTTCGTCTAGTTGCTGCGGCCTTGGGAATTGATTTAAACCTTAAACTAATTGACCTTCAAGGTGGTGAACATCTAAAGCCCGAGTATCTCAAGGTCAGTTTTGAATTATTTCTTTATAGTCAAATTTTTTCTTACACGTTACGATTGAATGTTTTAAGGTATTAGTTATATTGATATTTCATATAGATTGATGCATATTAGAGTAGAACTTCATGAATCATCAAAACAGCCTTAAGAATTCAAAAATAATTTGACTTTGTATCATTTTTAATAACATGTTAGAGTTCTCAGATATTTCAATTCAAAACATTTTTTTAAACTGAGTATTAGATAAACTTTATAAGTAAGTCAAACCATTGTTTGCAATTTATTGAAATAACTTTTATTAAGGTCTTTGCTATTATCGACTAGTTATTACATTTCTTGTTGATAACGTTGAATCTTACGTAATTACATTGAATTCCTAATTTTTCGCAGCTCAATCCTCAACACACAATTCCAACGATGGTTGACGATGGCTTCTCTCTTTGGGAAAGGTTAATGCTTTATATAATCCAACATTAAAATGATTTTACTACGTTTAATAGAATGAAAATAAAAATTGTGTTTTTTTACTTTGCAGTCGTGCTATAATGGCTTACTTAGTGAATCAATACGGAAAAGATGACTCTTTGTACCCAAAAGACCCCAAAGCACGGGCTCTTGTTGATCAGAGACTTTACTTTGATTTTGGGACTTTGTCTATAGCATTCACCGACTACTTTGTAAGTTTATTACAGTTATATTAGCTTTTTGTCATACTGAGAGAGAAAGTTGAGTGTTTTTGCGAATAACTTATTAAACGAAGAATTTTTGAAGATCTTGTTGAATAATATTGTATTAGAACAAATTTATTTATTTATTTTTTTTTTGTATCCGATGCTGTTCGCTGGAGCGCCAGAAGATAAATCGAAGTATGATAAAATCGCAGTAGGTTTTGATCTGCTTGAAATATTCCTCGAAGGTCAGAAGTACGTCGCTGGTTCACAATTAACTATTGCTGACCTCGCTCTGATTGTCACTGTTTCCAACTTTGAGGTTCGTATAAAAACAACTTTCAATTCGTAATGTTTAAACTGGTTTCATTAAACGGATATATCATAGATTACTTAAGCTCGATTCAGTATTTAACTTTTCCTTTTGAAGAGTTAGGCTTTGATTTGGTTACTTTATAAATTTAAGACTCCGTGTCGAAATTTTATTGTGAAATGTATGTTGATAAAAACATAAGTAAAATTTTTTTCTTGAGCATAAAATCAAACTCAATAATGAACACTGTAATGCTACTTAAAGTTAAAAATAATTTATTGTTTACAGTTGATCAAATATGACATCAGCAAGTACAAAAATGTAAGCCGCTGGGCTGCTAAAATCAAAGAAGAGGCTACCGGTTATGAAGAATGCAATGGTGAAGGTCTCAAAGCGTTTCAAGAATTAATCGATCATCTTATGAAAAAATAAGAATCTCTGTCAATTGATCAGCTTGGTACAATATGAAATCCTATTTTTTCATCGATAATAATCTACCCTCATGAACTTAAAATTTTTCATTTTTTTTTTTCACATTTAATTGTTAACTCAAAATGCATTTATATATATTTATCATTATAATACTCGATGTAATTTTTTTCTTCTCCGAAATATAATATGAAATATTTAATGAAATGAATTTTTCCAATAGTTTTTACTTTTGAAATTTTAGAATACGAGAACTGATTTTCCAAATGATACTTTAGTTGCATATATGTACTATAACAGTTTTCGATAATATATTTCTATAATACTTAAACTTTTTTATATAATATTCGCAATACCAATTCATTAAAAAAGTGTATACCTATAGGACTTATACTTTTTTTTCCGTGTAAAATTATTCCGATAAAGTACGATAGTTTATTCCGGTGAAAAATAAGTCTTTTGAGTAAATATAACTACGAGCATTCAAAAAATTTAAAACATTAATCAACATAGAAAAGGTAAACTTCGTCATCTCTAGCTGATTATTGTTCCGATAAAAATTCTCAAGATCTGATACTTATGTAACATCGAATATGTGTGAACGTCTCATTAACAAGTAATTTTCGGTCATCGCAACAATAAAAAAAAAGGCAAAATTGGGAATAATTCAACCCCGAATTGATATGACTCAGAATTTCTTAAGCGGGCCACTAAAAATCGAATATTCGATTTTGATATATCTATGAGCATATTTTGGTAGCTTTATGGGTTAAAAGTAATACCCTAAAATGATTTTTGAAAATTTCAATTTTTCAAAAATTTATGATCGAGTAAAAATTTCGAGTATTTTTTTTTTAAATTAAAATATATCAGTGAATAATTGGTGGATTTTAATGAAACTCGGTTTATATGCTAAGGAATAGCAGATGAATAGAACAAAAATAATTTACGTAAAAAAAAAAAAAAAATTGTTTATAATTAATTAGTTTCATAATAAAAAAATGATAATTTAACTAACTTCTCGGTGTTGTAGAAAAAAAAATTTTTGAATGGTCAAAATCATATTTTTAAAAAATTGAATTTAATTTCTGTTCTTCAGATGAATATAAAAGACACGAAGAGTATTTAAAGGAACGGTTTTCAATAGCTAAAACCATTCTATATAAAATTTCAGTAATTTTCAGAATATCTCTGTTCTAAAGATTAACTATCCAACCTGCATACATTATTCTCTCAGAAATTAACTTGAGACCGGTATCGACCCATCTAGAGTGGGAAAATTGTGTGTTGAGTGATACCGCTCTCCTCAGTAACCTCATCTACTGGGTTGTATATCTGATCGCAAAGAATACCGCATGATCAGAACATACACGGGCGTTCGGCGACTTCACATCTCAAGTATGAATGACCAAAACTGCCGAGAAAATCGGAGTTATGCTTTCGGAATGCCATTCTACTCCGGGACAGCGCGAATTGAATTGCGACGCCTAGCGGCGCTAAGCGAACTAGAGTCCCCACTCTCTCGGGCAGCGGCGCGTGCACGCTAGTGTCCCCATTATTGCTCAGTCCCACTCTTCTCGTCTCCGCTTTCTCTTCTTCGTTCAGCGTGCTCGTCTCTCGGGTCGCTTGCGCTGGCTCGTCTCTATGTATGTTTTTCTTTCTCTTTTTACTTCAATTAAGTGAATACTTTTTTAGAATATTTAAGATAATAAACATTATTACTAAATTAAATAAATTACGTGCTCGTCGCAATGGCATCGGTATTACGTACGACTGTGACTTTGTCATCGATGTAAACGCATGATGTGAAACTTACATCGTTATGACATAGAACGATCGCATTGTTACATAATATTGTGGTTTATATATTATGTCAGCTGCACATAATATCTAAGTAATTTCCTTGATATCATAAAAAAAGAATGAACTTACATTAGTATGATGTCGAAATTAGATCACAAATTTTTACATTATAATTGGATCAAACGACAGGTCAATTTTACGTCAGGCTTATACGTTACATTTTGAAGCGTTCCTATCGCTTAAGAAATTTGGCAAGGACAATACCAGTACAGCTCTAAAAAATTTTATGGACAACAAATATTTTCACGAAGAGATACGCAAGTGACTAGAAGTAGTTTCCATATGGAAGTCTGTAGGTTGAGTAATTAATTATATCATATAAGATGTGTATTGTAATTAATAGCATACTTTATTTCTAGAAGAAAAAAATTACATCGAATATCATAATTATAAATACATGTAAGTGCATTTTAAGTTAACAATAATACAAGCAAAAAAATAAAAAATTTATAATATTATGAGAGTGAATTTTTATAACCACCACAAATAGGAATACATTTAGTACTAAAGTGAAGATTTGACAGAGAAATTTATTTTGTAAGATAATCGATTAATTTCTGGAAAGCTTTGAGACCTTCACCATTGCATTCTTCATAACTGATAGCCTCTGCTTTGATTCTAGTAGCCCACCGGCTTACATTTTTGTATTTGCTGATATCATACTTTATCAACTAAATAAAAAAACATTTTTTTTTTTATTTGTTTGTTTTAAAGTCGCATAAACTACTAAGGTCATGAGCAACTACGGTAGGGGGTAAACTTTTGAGATTGGAACTCGTTTTATCTTCTTGGGCTAGGCAGAATAATACACTTAAATATTGAATATATTCATTGTTGTACGCCGGACTCGAACCCGGTCCGATGCATTTCGGAAAGCAAGGGCCGGATCCGATAGGCTACTGCGCGCCTTCCTTTTCAACATGGAGTCTTCATTTTATCAAGTGATTAAATAATATATTCTTCTGATCAAAGCAGTTCAAACATTACAAATTTAAATTTGTTTTTATACGAACCTCAAAGTTGGAAACAGTGACAATCAGAGCGAGGTCAGCAATAGTTAATTGTGAACCAGCGACGTACTTCTGACCTTCGAGGAATATTTCAAGCAGATCAAAGCCTACTGCGATTTTATCATACTTCGATTTGTCTTCTGGCGCTCCAGCGAACAGCAGTGGATGCTAACAAAAAAAAAATAAATAAATAAATTTGTTCTAATACAATATTATTCAACAAGATCTTCAAAAATTCTTCGTTTAATAAGTTATTCGCAAAAACACTCAACTTTCTCTCTCAGTATGACAAAAAGCTAATATAACTGTAATAAACTTACAAAGTAGTCGGTGAATGACATATACAAAGTCCCAAAATCAAAGTAAAGTCTCTGATCAACAAGAGCTCGTGCTTTGGGATCTTTTGGGTACAAAGAGTCATCTTTTCCGTATTGATTCACTAAGTAAGCCATTATAGCACGACTGCAAAGTAAAAAAACACAATTTTTATTTTCATTCTATTAAACGTAGTAAAATCATTTTAATGTTGGATTATATAAAGCATTAACCTTTCCCAAAGAGAGAAGCCATCGTCAACCATCGTTGGAATTGTGTGTTGAGGATTGAGCTGCGAAAAATTAGGAATTCAATGTAATTACGTAAGATTCAACGTTATCAACAAGAAATGTAATAACTAGTCAATAATAGCAAAGACCTTAATAAAAGTTATTTCAATAAATTGCAAACAATGGTTTGACTTACTTATAGAGTTTATCTAATGCTCAGTTTAAAAAAATGTTTTGAATTGAAATATCTGAGAACTCTAACATGTTATTAAAAATGATACAAAGTCAAATTATTAATGTTTTAAATTTTTTGAATGCTCGTAGTTATATTTACTCAAAAGACTTATTTTTCACCGGAATAAACTATCGTACTTTATCGGAATAATTTTACACGGAAAAAAAAGTATAAGTCCTATAGGTATACACTTTTTTAATGAATTGGTATTGCGAATATTATATAAAAAAGTTTAAGTATTATAGAAATATATTATCGAAAACTGTTATAGTACATATATGCAACTAAAGTATCATTTGGAAAATCAGTTCTCGTATTCTAAAATTTCAAAAGTAAAAACTATTGGAAAAATTCATTTCATTAAATATTTCATATTATATTTCGGAGAAGAAAAAAATTACATCGAGTATTATAATGATAAATATATATAAATGCATTTTGAGTTAACAATTAAATGTGAAAAAAAAAAAATGAAAAATTTTAAGTTCATGAGGGTAGATTATTATCGATGAAAAAATAGGATTTCATATTGTACCAAGCTGATCAATTGACAGAGATTCTTATTTTTTCATAAGATGATCGATTAATTCTTGAAACGCTTTGAGACCTTCACCATTGCATTCTTCATAACCGGTAGCCTCTTCTTTGATTTTAGCAGCCCAGCGGCTTACATTTTTGTACTTGCTGATGTCATATTTGATCAACTGTAAACAATAAATTATTTTTAACTTTAAGTAGCATTACAGTGTTCATTATTGAGTTTGATTTTATGGTCAAGAAAAAAATTTTACTTATCTTTTTATCAACATACATTTCACAATAAAATTTCGACACGGAGTCTTAAATTTATAAAGTAACCAAATCAAAGCCTAACTCTTCAAAAGGAAAAGTTAAATACTGAATCGAGCTTAAGTAATCTATGATATATCCGTTTAATGAAACCAGTTTAAACATTACGAATTGAAAGTTGTTTTTATACGAACCTCAAAGTTGGAAACAGTGACAATCAGAGCGAGGTCAGCAATAGTTAATTGTGAACCAGCGACGTACTTCTGACCTTCGAGGAATATTTCAAGCAGATCAAAACCTACTGCGATTTTATCATACTTCGATTTATCTTCTGGCGCTCCAGCGAACAGCATCGGATACTAAAAAAAAATTAATAAATAAATTTGTTCTAATACAATATTATTCAACAAGATCTTCAAAAATTCTTCGTTTAATAAGTTATTCGCAAAAACACTCAACTTTCTCTCTCAGTATGACAAAAAGCTAATATAACTGTAATAAACTTACAAAGTAGTCGGTGAATGACATATACAAAGTCCCAAAATCAAAGTAAAGTCTCTGATCAACAAGAGCCCGTGCTTTGGGGTCTTTTGGGTACAAAGAGTCATCTTTTCCGTATTGATTCACTAAGTAAGCCATTATAGCACGACTGCAAAGTAAAAAAACACCAGTTATTATTTTCATTCTATTAAACGTAGTAAAATCATTTTAATGTTGGATTATATAAAGCATTAACCTTTCCCAAAGAGAGAAGCCATCGTCAACCATCGTTGGAATTGTGTGTTGAGGATTGAGCTGCGAAAAATTAGGAATTCAATGTAATTACGTAAGATTCAACGTTATCAACAAGAAATATAATAACTATTTGATAATAGCAAAGACCTTAATAAAAGTTATTTCAATAAATTGCAAACAATGGTTTGACTTACTTATAGAGTTTATCTAATGCTCAGTTTAAAAAAATGTTTTGAATTGAAATATCTGAAAACTCTAACAAGTTACTAAAAATGATACAAAGTCAAATTATTTTTAAATTCTTAAGGCTGTTTTGATGATTCATGAAGTTCTACTCTAATATGCATCAATCTATATGGAAGATCAATATAACTAATACCTTAAAACATTCAATCGTAACGTATTAGAAAAAATTTGACTATAAAGAAATAATTCAAAACTGACCTTGAGATACTCGGGCTTTAGATGTTCACCTCCATGAAGGTCGACCAGCTTAAGATTTAAATCAATTCCCAAGGCCGCAGCAACTAGACGAACTGCTGTACATGGTGGACTTCCAGGTCTGTAGTAGAGGTCGATTTGCGCCTTGGACTAAAAACAATTAGATATTTCATATGTTTTTGAAAAGACTGACACAGGTTCAAAAAATTCTTGAGTGCAAAAGAAAAAAAATTATCTTGACAAAAGTAAAATTTTCTTCGATAGAAAAAAATGTTCTTGTCTCAAAAAAAACATTTATTCCAGTCAAAATTATTTTAGTCTTTTTCAATAAATTTCTTGGCTCAAATCAACTAAAACATTATCGGTAACAAGTACGAACATAAGAAATTCATACCTTACTGCATTTTTCGGATGATGCCATTTCAAATTTTTTAAAGACTATATTTGAACCAAAAATCACACAGTTCTGAAGTATCAATAAATTTTACTTAATAAAGATGGTCCCACAAGTTGAAAAAATTTTTTTGTTGTAGTTTGAATATTGAATATAATTTGGAATTCGATCATACGTCGATTAATTGAGTGAAGACAAGAACAAACTGCACCGCTGGTAAACAACAACTGAACAATGAAAGTCATCAATATCTACAATTGATTCATGTTGCACCCCTACCCCACACTACGCTACGACTTTCGATATTTAGGTGTCTATGAGTGTTTGAGTGTTTTTATAGACTAGCCGATAATACCCGAACAAGATAATAGAAAATTAAAAGATTTACTATTCGAAAATATTTAGGCATTAATCCTATTTTCTTACTATACCAAGGTTGATTGCACACACAGACAAAATGAATTAATTTGATTCTAGAGAAAAATTCTTTAACCATGAAAATCATTTTTAAAAATTTCATTTCTTAAATAAAGTAAAATTTATTTAAACTGGTGAGGTTAGCCGAGTGGTCTAAGGCGCATGGTCTATAGAGCACTCGGGCTCGTTTACCGGCCAGGCGTGGGTTCGAATCCCAAGCTGTTCTTAGAAACCATCTTGGTTGATATTCGACCCTTGCTGCGTAGATTAAGATTTTCACAACCCAAAAAGTCCCCAACGTAAAATCGAAATTTAACATGTAGTCTACAGAGACTATTGGCGGATCGAACATGTATCGATTTATGTGTCTACCTCATAGGAAGATTAGAAAACAAAAAGCTTCTATTTTAGTTTATCAACTTTCGTAGAATACGTTAAAAATAAAATGAAAATTTTCTGACCAAGACTTTTAAAGATATTTTAATGCAAAAGATGAGAAATTCACGAAAATTTCAGTCCGACATATTTAAGAATAAATAAACCACGTGATTCTTATAATAATTTTCTTGACTCAAGAAAATCATTTTCTTCAAAATGGTATTCTTGGTTCAAGAGATTGGCTCTTGAGTCAAGTCAATTTTTTTATCAGTGTAGTAAATGGTAAAGTAGCACCTTAGCGTCCCATGATTACAATACAGTCTGGTAATTTTTCTCGTTAATTTCTTTTCGTGAGGAAATTAGGGAGGAAATTAGGGATTGAATGGGCAAAAATTTATTAATAACAAGCGTTATAATTAATAAATAATGGAAAAAAGAATTAAATGCGGATTTTAGCTGATAATGAATAATCATCGTGATTAGAATAGTATTAAAGGTGAAAATTATTTGAATCGGGTCACGTTTTGAATTTGTTAGAAAAAAAACTGTCAAATAGTTCCGTGGTTATAAGTTATAACCGCAAATGTTGTTGCTTAGACCAGAGTATGTCAAAAGCATATAAGAAAACCTGAGGCAAAAAGGCCTTCTTAAAGCACAACGGCCCCCTTCAATAATTAGGTAAAAATTTTTAACTTCCCGCTAAGAAAATCGAAGAGTTTCAAAAATCGGGAAGTTATTGTTTCTAATCCGTTTCTCAAAAATCGAGTTTTCATCAGATCTCAATACATTGAGTATTGCATTCTTTATTAACACGGATAGAAAATTCAAAATTTACACGCAATGTGTATTGAAATTATACGTGCAATGTGTTATTGTGATGTTCATATAATATCATTTACACACGCTTAAACGTGTTAAGAAAAATTTCTACACGTTTCGACATCCTTGAAATAACACACTTTTTACACACTTGGATTTGCAGAGTTTATGTTTAAAATTAACCAGGGCGTAAAATTATAATGCTTATCATCTTAGCAAAAACTGAACTAACTTGTGTTAAATTTCAGTCAATATTGCCTGAAGGCAATTATTGACACTTATAATCTTAAATACATAAAATCAATGCTCATTTATTACTAATAAAAAAAAATTCATAAAAGTAAAAAAAAAAAGAAATTTATTAAAAAAAAAAAAAATTTACATTTACTTTACAATAAAACTGAAATTACAAAGAAATAGAATCCGAAATCAATATTTTTAAGAATCGATTTTTCATCAGATCTCGACGTTTTGAAGTCCTAGGAAGCTTCCCTGACGATTCCCGCGATGGTGTCTGTACGTCTGTATGCATGTGTGTGTGTGTGAAAATCGGTAAAAAACGTAAATAACGGGAAGTTCAAAGAATGGCTGCTAGGTTATTAAATGGTTCTGTACAACATTAATCAATGCAAAAATTGATGATTGCAAAATTATGTTTGTAATCATTTTAAAGCAATGTACATAATCATGATCATCCGAAATAATCCGCTTATCAAAAACTTGAGACAACATTAAATTATTCTAAAAATATACTGAAGTGTGCTTCTTTAACTTTGCTTTTGATTTTAAACCTAATAAGATACGAAAATATTTAAATTTGTCAGTATTTCAAAATTCATTTTTTATGTATCTTTCTACGTCGGAAACTCAAATAATTTGTCAATTGAATAAATAACTTTGATTAATTATCAAACTTTTCAATCAAGATATCGGGTGGGATAGAGTGAATAAAAGGCTAATCTGTTCAACAGTCAACATTGGTTCTTTGAAAAGTGTCAAAGAAGTAATTTCTAAAAATGTTGCACTTGTCAATAGTTTTATGTTTAATTTCCGTAGTATTTGCTCAATCAAATGATTTTAATGATTATTGCGTAAGAATTCCTTCTGAGTACATGGATCCTAAAAGAGTAAGTTTCAAAATTTAAATTACAATTTGCAGTAAATTTTGTACGTTGGACTTTGATTTTATAGATAGGTGGAACGTGGTACGAGTACGAACGAAGTAGCAATAATGTTGATTTTAAATCCAAATGCCAGAGACTCGATTGGTTTACATGGATTAATGGGAGATCAATGATTGTTTACACGGATACCTCGACATTGTGTGACGATTATTTATATTTATTAAGCAGGGAAAAAATTTTAGATCTCATACATATCATGTAAATATGGTCAGATCAAATCGTTTTTGGCCAATAAATTAGACATTGATCTATGCTTGATCAAACATTAGGCATAACGATAGCTGAACTACACAATTGAATAGTGAGAGATCTAATAATCTTTTTTCCCTGCGTGGTTATCCTCAAATTGAACTATACAGTCTTAAGAAAAAAAAAATCTAAAATCGATAGACCGCGCAGGCCAACCCTAGAACTTCTCGCTAAGTTTGAATTATCAAGGGTTTATTAAAACTTAGATCTAATTAGATTTAAGAGTTAACCCATCAAGCCATTCCGAAGAAATTAAAAAAAAAAAACCAAAAAAAAAGTTTAAATTTTTATGTTTTTCTTTCAAATAACTTTAGATCGAGCGGAAAAATCATAATAAAACCATGTATAAACTTCTTGTGCTTTAAAAACTGCGTCGAATGCATTTTTGAAAATGAAAATCGAACGGCGCATTCAAAAGTTATGAAGTCAAAAACTCGCAAAATTTTGTTCTTCGGTATTTTTTTAAGATATCTTTGAGAATTCTCAATCAACCAATATAAACCTGTGCGTTTTCTTTTTGTGCTTAAAAAATTGCGTCGAATAATTTTTTAAGAAATTAAATCGAACAACAAATTCAAAAGTTGTGTAGTTGTTTAATAAATAAAGCTTGAAGAGCTCGAACCGTGAAAAACGTTGCTTTGAGCTTCAAAAGCTCTAATATTAATTGAAAAACACATTTTTTTGCTCGGCGGGCAAAAAGCGTCAACTTTCGGCCTGCTGCGCTAAGCGAAGTTGCCGCTTTCTGCCTTCGTCGAGCAAGAAAATAGTATGCACTCCTCGGGAAATAGATAAGAAAACCTCGATTCACATGTTTGTTACATCCCTGATTAAAAAAAAGTATTGAAAAAGATTGAAAATGAATGTAAATGAATCCAAACGAATTCGCCCAATGCAAACTGTATATCTATATATACATACAATATAGATATACAGTTGCATAGGTCAATACTTTTTTTTAATCAGGAATGTGATCTGAGACATTTCTTACTTTACTTCCCTGAGTGTGTAACATACCATTAAGGCACTTCAAATTCAAACTTAGAGGGAAGTTCTAGGGTTGGCCTGCACGGTCAACCGATTTTCAGATTTTTTTTTTTTAGTGATGAAATCTTGACGTTTCTTCTCTAAAAAGCAAAAAGATTCTTATGGTTCAATTGAGATTAGTTACAAAAAATTGTATTAATCAATCATCATTTTATGATTTAGGATCAACGACCGTACAAAGTCAGTAATAGAAATAGAAGTCTCTGGCAACTTTTTAAATGGAACACTGCATCAACCAGTTTTGGGAACTGTGAGGAAACAATATTATATTCTTGAAACAGATTATTCTGACTATATGATAGCAGTAGGATGTGAAGGACCGGAAAGTCAAAAGTATGCATTAATTTGTCTTACGGGATTTTCTCCCATTAAAAGTTAGCCGTAGAAATGTTTTTAAATAATGAATCAATTAGGCGCTTTTAGGCATGAAACTTTGAGTCTTGACCTGATATTTTTTTTTCATTTAAAATATTTATTTCAGGATTTTTACCGTATATGTTAATAGGCGGTTACGAAACCCATCCCGTAACATTGATTTTATTATTCAAAATGCATTTAGGCGTAGAGGACTCACGCCGATGCCAATGACCAGAGCTGATCAGAGTTGTAACAATTAATAATGGGGTTATAATTAAGATTAATGGGATGCTATAACAATTACTTGAAATTATATATTTTCATTGGAAAGGTATTTTCATAAATGATTGATGTTTTATTATTGAATCTTTTTATCTTGTGAATAAAACACGAGTAATTGAGTAAAAAAAAAATCTCAATACAGTTTACTGCAATTATGTTGAATATAACAATTAGAATGGTAAAATTCAATTAAAAAATGTTAAATATATTACTTTCAATAAAAAACAAAAACAAAAAAAAATCTCATTCATTATTGCTCATTTTACATTTAATTATTTTTAACACTAGGTTTTCGTTTGATTTATAACGGATTTTTATCTAGCTCAGTAATTTACCAAGCTAGCAGCATCGAATAAATTAAATTTTGCTGAAATGATAACAAATTTGGACATCAGAAGAATAAGCTGTTACGGAAAAAAATTAATTTAGGGTAATCACCATCATCATCACCATTAGAGTCGTTCGGGTCAAGTGTGCGCACTTAAGGATTTAAACTAATATTAAAATTAAACAATAACAAATAAAGACAGAATAACCCATGGATATTTATTGAACTAATAATAAAATCAAGTAATATTACATAAAACTTTGATACTTAGAAAGAAAAAACAATTAATGAGAGAAACTCAAAATGCGCACACTTGACCATTGTTTTTTAATAACTATAATCTTCTTACTTACTAATTATTTTGAAGACTAGATAAATTAATAATAAGAGATCAACTTAGAAAACATAAAATCACGTTAAATCAGATGATTAAAATTAAAAAATTTAAGTTAAAAGAAATTATAGAAGTTTAAAATGAGTTCATTTCATGAAGAATATTTTTGACAGCGATCACACTCAAAACTACCTTCATAAAAGGTATATTCTTCATCCCACCAGTCTATGCATTTAGTACATTGTATCCATTCCTCTGTCGGAGGTTCCGTGTATTGCGAACGCGTACACTTACCCGCGCACACTTGCCCCAGACCGAGATTTTTTATCTATATTTTTATAACTTTACCCATATTAAACATAACCTTAATTTATATACAGAATATTTAACTTGAATAAACCACTAATATAAAAAAAATTCATTTACCTCAATATCTATATTCAACTGGTTGTGACAATCTTTGCCAAAATGACAAAAGTTATAGTTGAGAGGCCGAATTCTTTTAATTATTATTAAAAAATAAGTGGAAGGTACGATGTCGTGATCTTGCAGATTAATTATGTCCTTGTTACTCTAAGTTTCAGTTCCCTACGTTTAACATGCGATACGGTTACCCCGAACGACTCTACCATCACATTACCATCACCATTTTCATCGCAATCACCATCACCATCGAAAAATTCTCAAAAATGCCTCACGTAATTTATGGACGCCTCCTTATCGATAAAAAAGTTTGACGTAGACTCCGAAACGAAAAAGACTAAGAATGTGCATTCTTTTTCTTTTGATAACTGAATCACGAAAATTATTTCGTACTGCTGGTTCTAAATTCATCTTATTTACTTCAAAATACAGTTAATTCAATAACCCTGATTAAAAAAAAGTATTGAAAAAGATTGAAAATGAATGTAAATGAATCCAAACGAATTCGCCCAATGCAAACTGTATATCTATATATATATACAATATAGATATACAGTTGCATAGCTCAATACTTTTTTTTAATCAGGGAAGCTAAAAATTTATGAATTCTAACAATTATAGTTAATTATAATTAAATTTCTGTTGAACTTGTAAAAATTTTACATCCAACAAAATTTACATAACCTTAATTTCTTCAGAAAATAATCTTAGAATCCAGATTAATAAGTTTTTCTGACAAAATGAATAAATCAAAAAGGTACTTGATTTTCATTTTAAACACGCCTGGCTTGAGGAAAAGCGATAATGGGTCGGTCGTGGAGGCGTATATGTTCCGCCTCTGCTTTTAAAAAGTTATATGCCGTATAAATGTCGTGTTGACGCTAGTAGTCCACTGACTTTACTCTTAACCGTTGTGGGGACTAATTTGCTAGTAGAATTTTATTATTCCATTTTATGCAAAAGAATTCGTAGATTACGAAAATAATAATTAGAAAGCTGAACTCTCCTGGGTTTTTTAAATAAATAAAAAAATAATATTCGGATCGCTGAGACACGGTATATTTTCTTCAAATATCTTATTTATATTATTAATGTAAAGCCCTATTGATATTAAAACTGAATTAAAAGGCGAAAAATTCTGAAGCTGAATGAATAAAAATGAACCCCCTGTAGTTTATTATATTCGCGTTAAAAAGTAATGAGATAAAAAAAATTATTTGTTTACGTTTTATTACACGGTCGGTAAAAAAACTATGGAAAGTGAGGTGGTGGCGCGCGGAAGCCCGAGCACAGTGGTTTTCATCCACTGCAATTTAAAATGTTCTCAACATTGAGTAACATTGAAATTTAATTGATTTTAAAATAATTTATCATAATAATAATAATAATAATAATAATAATAATAAATCGAATGAATTATTAATTAAGAAAGATTACATACAAGTATCTTAATATCTTTAAAATAATAGAAAATTGAAAAAAAATTTCTACTTACGGTTTTTTAGTGTCTTCTTATTAAAAATTATTTTAGTATTAAATACTAGGCCAAGTCTTTTATAGTTCAATTAAATTTAAAATTTATAATTGAAAAAATAGAATAAAAATAATAATTGAAAATGAACAAAAGCACTGATATTAAATTAAAATTTAAATTAATTGATAAATAATCATTTACAGTCAATTATAAATTAAAAAAATGCCATTTAGCCTCACCTGAAATAGAAGGTAGATTTCTCTTGATATGAGATTCTCTTTGTTTCTGTTATTTAATTTGTTAATTATAGATTTTCAATCTGCTGAAACTTTTGAATCGATCAACCGATTATCACGTCAATGCAGTTTTTTGAATTCTATCATGAATTTCAAACCGTGAATTGATCAGATAAAAAATTTCGGAATTAAAAAAAAAAACGCTTTTTTCGATTTTTTTGTCAACGGTATCTCACAAACGAATCAAGCGATTTTGACCGGCCCGGAGACGATCGACGTAGTTTTATGTTAAGAACTGATTAGTTTTTGCAATCGATTGGTAAAGCTGTTTCAAAGTCATTCTAAAAAAACCACATTTAAAGAAAAGTTTTCATTATTTGGAAATTTTTGAATGGCCTATAAAATTAATAAAAATTTTCATAAAGTATAAGTGTTATAGGTCAAATTGAAGGTAATATAATCAGCTTCACTATAAATGAGCTCTTTTCTGTCAGTCAAAAGTAATTCACGTTTAAAGTTACAAAACTTGAAATTTACAAAATTTTGAAAATTTTAAATGGCCGCCATTTCTAAACTAATTGGCCGATTCTGCTTATCTTCGTACTCGACCTCGGTAATTATTCAAAGAATATGTGTACCAAGTTTCATCAAGATCGGATGAAAACTTTTCGAGATATCCTGATGACAAGGCTGGTTATATATACATACATATATAAATTTTTTAACCAATGGTATTTTTGGAACCTACTCGACTAATTATAACATATAATAGCAAAATCAGGTGAAAATTTCACCTTTTGAGGACAAATGCAATAGTTAGATTTCTAAAGAAATCTACCTAAAAATTCAATAACATAAATTATTAGGGAAAGGGTAACATGAATGATGTTTTTTTTATTTATTTCATTTCACGGCGTCGTCTTCAATCTCTCTTTCATTCTGATCTTCATCGATCTCATGTTGTTTTTCCGTGCTGATAATCTCTTCATTATCAGAATCGGCGTCATGAAAGTGTCGAGTTATTGCCAAATTTTGACACATATCTCCAAGACAATTACTACATGCGAAAGAACATCTCAAATTGTTTTTACGGCAAGAAAATCTATTGCTATTGCAATTCCCAGCACACGAGCAAGATGTCAACTTCAATAAATCATCAGCAACAATAGGCAGTGTAGAACCTATCTATTGTAAATATTTTCCGGTATCATTTACCGTAATCTTTATCCCAAATATCGGCTCGAATTGTATTCGTACATTTTTTTATAACTTCAGAACTTTGCCGTTCATTTTCCGATATGTGAATAGACTGATAATGATGAAGCAAAATTTCATCAAGATATTTGCTCATTATGATGACAGTTTTTCCAGAGCCTCTTGATGAAAATATCAGTTCATCGCCAAGCCGTTCTTGCAATTTCTCCTTAAAATATCGCCGAGTCGGTGCATTATCACCCAATCTGGCGTAAAGATCGTCAAAAACGACTTGTTTCTCCTTTGAGTTCTCCTTGAAGATTAACTCAAATTTTGCGAAGTTATCAAGGTCAACGGGTCGACTAACAGATTCACGTCTTCGTTTGGCCCGACGAAATAAATCAGTCCAGCAAACATTATGATAAATGGCTCCTTTTTCCAACAGACTCATGTTTTCAGGAACACGTTGTTGAATGTCCGAACCTAGCTGGTCATCAATGGCATCAGCAGCAGCTCGAACTCGTGCAGTTAAGCCCGTATCATCAGAAACACGACTAATCATTCAACTCTTTCTTTTTTCTTTTTCTTCATTACATTCAGTTCCACAAATAAAACAATTTTTTGCAAAATTAAACCCCGAAAGCGCTGCTAAAAGTTGTTGTAAAGCACTTGATAATCGTTTCTGTATTAGGGAACTTCAAGTCTCAGTTGAACCAATTTTTCGGGAAAGTCTCGACCGGCTGACTCATTCCAGGTATAATTCTTTTCAATATTCGACGTACTGTATTCGTAAGGTCACTAACTACAGTTTTAGAAGGTTTACAACTCATTGTTGCTTTCCTCTTACCACAGTTTCCATAGTTTTTTTACCGACCGTGTAATAAAACGTAAAAAAATAATTTTTTTTATTTCATTAATTTTTTACGCGAATATAATAAACTGCAGGGGGTTCATTTTTATTCATTCAGCTTCAGAATTTTTCGCCCTTTAATTCATTTATAATATTAATAGGACTTTACTTTAATATAAATAAGATATTTGAAGAAAATATACCGTGTCTCAGCGACCCAAGTATTATTTTTTTATTTATTTAAAAAACCCGGGAGAGTTCAGCTTTCTAATTATTATATTCGTAATCTACGAATTTTTTTGCATAAAATGGAACAATAAAATTCCACTAGCAAATTAGTTCCCACAACGGTTAAGAGTAAAGTCAGTTGACTATTAGGCGTGATTGAGCCTCAAACAAAGACCATTTTCATTATTTATTTATTTATTTATTTCAGAAACGCCAATCGGCAATATACATTCATGAAATTACATCAAAAAAGAAAATATTTAAAATTTATAAATGATAACTTCGAGAGAAACAAAGAAAAAGAAAAATAAAAAACAGTTTCACATTATTAAAATTTGTAAATATAGTAATATTTATCCGGTGAAATTTATCAGGATACCAAAATAATAGAGAAAAATAGAAAATGTAGGCATAAATTAATTTATCTAGAAAAATTGATTAATTAGATCCCAATAGGAGCTTTTTGGCCATATTTATGAAGTATCCATAGGTACCACCATAGAAACTTAGGTCATGATGCAAGGTATTCACGAGGCATTATATATGAATAGATAATCATTTTCCTTCAAGCCAGTGATTCAATGGTCAAGGGCACGGACTGGACTAGTTACCCTACTTATAATATTCTAATTTCAAAATTCTTTTAGAAAAAAGAAATTATGATAATACAAATATTCAATTTTTTAGATCGTTTTATTCAATAACATACTTTATTTTTAACCTTTCTATAAACTAACATTTATTTAAAATTATAAACATCAATTATTTAGTGGGAAATTTCGTGATTTATTTATACAAATAAATGCTTAAATTTTTTTTTTACATGATTACATCCCACCTGCAGACTTTTGGAGTAACTGTGCGAATCGATTGGTGATTAACAAAGATACATCGATAAATCTGTCGACACAATTATTTAAACAGGTTTCAGTCTTGCCATCCAATTTTGTTCCAGGCTTGTCAACACACTTTTCCCAGCAAAAATCATTGAATTCATGAATCTATAAAATATTCAATTCAAATTAGTCTATCAAATATTAATAAATCTAACTTTATTATAAAAAAAAAAAAGTCGCATTTCAATTACTTGTCCATTTTTTTCTTCATTCTAGTCATGACTAAAAAATTAGTTATTTTTACGAATTTTCGAAAATTTAATTTTTCGACTAGAAATATTTGTTAAAATATTTCAAAAAAAATGTGAAACAAATATTGTATTAAAATAAATAAGAATTTTTTAATCATTTTAAATGGTATGAAAAAAAGAAATTTAAAAAATTGCGAAGAAAAAAATGAAAAAATTTTTAAAACTTTTTTTTTTGCATTGTTGTTTCTGTTATGATTTAACGATTTAGATATTTTATCGATTTTGTTTTTCTGGCTAGCACGAACGAATGAATATTTGCTTTAAAATATTGATTTAACATTACAAATGGGAAATTTTCACATCAATCAGATTAGCAAAATACGTCAGCTTGAAAAAAAAATTTAATACATGCTTTGAATATTGTTCAATGATTTGAAAAAAATTTTTTAAGCTGAGTATTATAAAATTGCACTTGAACATGTATCAAAGTTATTTTGCGATTTTTTTAATTCTAAGTTGAAATCCTTAATAATTTTTAAATCATTAGACAATTTTTATTGTATTTAAAAAATTAATTAATGATAAATGTTTCTTAAAAATTGTATTCATAATTTTTTAATATTTTCTTATGTAAAATTTAATAAAATTGTTTTCACAACCATTTACTTTTAAGAAAAAAATTCATGAGAATTTTAAAATGTTCTTTGATCTTTGAATTATTCAAAATTTCATTCAATCTGCTGAAAAATTTTTTAATCGAACTTACAAAAAATTCCTAGCAATAAATAAATATTAAATAATTTTCATATTTAATCAAATAATTAAAATCGCATTAAATTAATGATTAAGTTGTAAAACAAAAAGTTGACTTAAAAATATTTTTAATTAATTATCATGCAATTCTTTGATTTCTATAATTATTAGCTGAAATTAAGATAATTAAATTTAAATGGATCATTTAGAAAAACGTAATAAAAGTTGAAAATCACCTGAGCTGTTAACTGAGCTTTTTGTTTCTCCATCATTATAAATTCATTTAATTCATTGTCCACACCTGACTTGGGAGTTTTTGGCTCATCAAAATTGTTGTTTCCAAACAAATCAGACATCGTTTATTGTTTATTATTTACTGAAGCGAATAAGGAAAGAAATTTCGGCTGTCTCTAACCTGAAATAATAAAGTTTAAAATTAATTCTAAAGTACATAATAATGATTGATACCAATTGTAATAAATTAAAATAATTACCTTTAATATTTTTTTTGAGTAAAAATATATTGTTATTTTATGTCAAGATTATAAATGTGTATTTAATTTTTGCAGTTATAAAAATGATGAAATTTATAGAAAATGTGGGATAGCCTCGAGTACTTAAAATTAAAGGCTGATTTACAATTGCCTACGTAGATTTATAGCATAGATTATCTAAAAATTGATTTTTAAAATTTTAGAAAATAATTTTTTAAAACAACAATTTTACATAATTTTTTTATTTTCTTATTATGAGAATTGAATTATCAGATTATTTCACTAAGCCAGAATTTAAACTATGACAAAAAACAAAATTTTCAAAAAATTGTATTTATAGTTTCATTAAGATTTTTTCTACATGCTCATTTAATTTTTAAAAAATTAATTTATTTGCTTCTAAAAAAAATTAAAATTTTCAAAAGCATCACACTGAAATTACCAGACAATTAATTTTGTCACTTGACAATTTTTTAATTTTTTTTAACAAATAAATTTTTGCCATAATTTATTTGTTACAAAAATTCTTAAAATTATCAACTATCTGCTAAGTTAATTTTCATATTTTTTCCAAGAGATTATTTAAAAAAAATTACATTTACAATTTCTATAATTTTTGATTACTACAATTTATTTGTTATAAGATTTTTTAAAATTATGACATTAAAGTTAGCAGTCATTAGAAAATTTTTAAATCTTATTTAACAAAAAAATTAGTTCCAAAAAATGATTTTTTTAAAATTGGATTTTTAATTTCTAAATGTCAATTTTTTTTCCTAATTTTTTTTGCCATAATTTATTTGTTAAAAAAAATTCAAAATATTATTAAATATCTGCTAAATTCATTTTCATTTTAAAATGATTAAATATCTTTAAAATCGTTGAATTTTTTTTTAATTTTGTTTATTATTTACCTTTAGCTGAAATTAAGATAATTAAATTTAAATGGATCATTTAGAAAAACGTAATAAAAGTTGAAAATCACCTGAGCTGTTAACTGAGCTTTTTGTTTCTCCATCATTATAAATTCATTTAATTCATTGTCCACACCTGACTTGGGAGTTTTTGGCTCATCAAAATTGTTGTTTCCAAACAAATCAGACATCGTTTATTGTTTATTATTTACTGAAGCGAATAAGGAAAGAAATTTCGGCTGTCTCTAACCTGAAATAATAAAGTTTAAAATTAATTCTAAAGTACATAATAATGATTGATACCAATTGTAATAAATTAAAATAATTACCTTTAATATTTTTTTTGAGTAAAAATATATTGTTATTTTATGTCAAGATTATAAATGTGTATTTAATTTTTGCAGTTATAAAAATGATGAAATTTATAGAAAATGTGGGATAGCCTCGAGTACTTAAAATTAAAGGCTGATTTACAATTGCCTACGTAGATTTATAGCATAGATTATCTAAAAATTGATTTTTAAAATTTTAGAAAATAATTTTTTAAAACAACAATTTTACATAATTTTTTTATTTTCTTATTATGAGAATTGAATTATCAGATTATTTCACTAAGCCAGAATTTAAACTATGACAAAAAACAAAATTTTCAAAAAATTGTATTTATAGTTTCATTAAGATTTTTTCTACATGCTCATTTAATTTTTAAAAAATTAATTTATTTGCTTCTAAAAAAAATTAAAATTTTCAAAAGCATCACACTGAAATTACCAGACAATTAATTTTGTCACTTGACAATTTTTTAATTTTTCATTTACAGGTATGGAATATCAGAGTCGACATAAATGTAATCAATCACGATGGTAACTTGGTTGATTGCGCTAGTATAGCAACCTTGGCTGCTTTATCACATTTTCATCGTCCTGATGTAACTTCAACGGGAGATGATGTTATTATACACTCATTTGCTGAGAAGGATCCATTACCTTTAACATTGTTTCATCAACCTGTTTGTGTTTCCTTTTCAACGTTTGAAAAGTAAGCTCCTATTTATAATTCTCAAAAATATATATAGTATTATTAATAATTATCAATAGCTAAAAAAAAATATATTAAATTTAATTAATTTTCAAAAATCATTTTTGAGAATTAAGATAATAGAAAAATATTCATCTCTCTTAAATGTACTGTGAAAATAATTTTTATTTCTTAAAAATTATTCTTCGTGGAAATTAATAAAATTATAACTGACTATTCTTGAAATTGTACGGGTACAATTATAATTCATATTTATTAAAATATTATTGGATATTTAACTTAAAAAAATTTTGTAAAATTAGAAAAAAAGTCTTGTTCTTTTTCTTACAGAGTAAATTTAAAAGCAATGAATTTAGAATTTGTCTTTATTTTTAAAAAATTAATTTAAATTAATAAATTTCTTTATTTAAAAAAAAACTCTTAGATAAAAGCTAGGCAGAAAATTAAAAAAAAACTTATAAATATAATTAGTCTTATAATAATAAGCAATTTAAACTTAAACTATAAGTATATTAACTATAAAAAGTATGATCTAATTTATAATAAATTATCAGATAAAAAAAATCTATAAAAAAATTTTACAAAATATAGAATAGTAAGTTGAACGTAAATAATTTAAATATTGAACAATATATTTATATTTAACTAAAACATGTATTGCAAATAAATTATAGAATCAATTGTCTAATCACTTGCATATAGTAATTACAATACACTTACAATAAAGGAAAGCTTTTCGAATTAATAATTTAAAATCAAATAACAAAAGATAATTAAAAAAAATTTTTTTTAATTTCTTCTAAGTTTTTTGCATTTTTGACATCTGGATGCAAATTCTGCTTTAGAAATATAGCAGCTATCACAAATGAATCCTCATAATAAGAAGTTTAAAATTTAGTATTTCAATATTAACAAAGAAAGATATTAAATACTCACAATAAAAATCTTAGACTGTTGATTCCATCACAAAATTTCAGTAATTTTTTTTTTCATTTATCAGAATAACTATTTTTCTATTTATTACACATCATCTTTTAAAATTAAAAATACTTTCATTGCAATTTTCAGAAAATTAAAATTTTTTATCCATTTCTTTCATATTTAAAATTTTTGTTAAGTCTACGAATCTTATAAACATTGAGAATTGTTATTTATACTTTTTAATTTTTTAATTTTTCATTTACAGGTATGGAATATCAGAGTCGACATAAATGTAATCAATCACGATGGTAACTTGGTTGATTGCGCTAGTATAGCAACCTTGGCTGCTTTATCACATTTTCATCGTCCTGATGTAACTTCAACGGGAGATGATGTTATTATACACTCATTTGCTGAGAAGGATCCATTACCTTTAACATTGTTTCATCAACCTGTTTGTGTTTCCTTTTCAACGTTTGAAAAGTAAGCTCCTATTTATAATTCTCAAAAATATATATAGTATTATTAATAATTATCAATAGCTAAAAAAAAATATATTAAATTTAATTAATTTTCAAAAATCATTTTTGAGAATTAAGATAATAGAAAAATATTCATCTCTCTTAAATGTACTGTGAAAATAATTTTTATTTCTTAAAAATTATTCTTCGTGGAAATTAATAAAATTATAACTGACTATTCTTGAAATTGTACGGGTACAATTATAATTCATATTTATTAAAATATTATTGGATATTTAACTTAAAAAAATTTTGTAAAATTAGAAAAAAAGTCTTGTTCTTTTTCTTACAGAGTAAATTTAAAAGCAATGAATTTAGAATTTGTCTTTATTTTTAAAAAATTAATTTAAATTAATAAATTTCTTTATTTAAAAAAAAACTCTTAGATAAAAGCTAGGCAGAAAATTAAAAAAAAACTTATAAATATAATTAGTCTTATAATAATAAGCAATTTAAACTTAAACTATAAGTATATTAACTATAAAAAGTATGATCTAATTTATAATAAATTATCAGATAAAAAAAATCTATAAAAAAATTTTACAAAATATAGAATAGTAAGTTGAACGTAAATAATTTAAATATTGAACAATATATTTATATTTAACTAAAACATGTATTGCAAATAAATTATAGAATCAATTGTCTAATCACTTGCATATAGTAATTACAATACACTTACAATAAAGGAAAGCTTTTCGAATTAATAATTTAAAATCAAATAACAAAAGATAATTAAAAAAAATTTTTTTTAATTTCTTCTAAGTTTTTTGCATTTTTGACATCTGGATGCAAATTCTGCTTTAGAAATATAGCAGCTATCACAAATGAATCCTCATAATAAGAAGTTTAAAATTTAGTATTTCAATATTAACAAAGAAAGATATTAAATACTCACAATTTAAATTTTTTGTTTAATTTTCTAATTTGTTCAGTAAAAATAAATAAAAAAAAATATTTTTTCTCTTAATTTATAAAGATTCTATTTCCTGTTTTTCTATAAATTTAAAATAATTCGTTACTCCAAAAAATGAAAAGACAAATTTATGAATGAAAAAAAAATTTTTTTTATGTAATTTTTGACAATAAAATTTTCCTAACTTTAAAAAATAATTACACAATATAGAAGTATTTTAGTTTGTAAAAATACTTTGATCCAACATAATAATTAATTAAATTTCAATTTCAGTGGAAAAACAATAATGGACCCGACATACATCGAAGAAAGATTGGGCGTCACGCAATTAACAATGGGTTTAAATGCGTACCACGAGTTTGTCAATTTGTCATTTGCTGACAAATCATCGTTGTCGAAAATATCAACAGACGTTTCAGCTTCTGTAAAATCTATAGCAGCTAACCACGCTGTAAATGTTATAAAACAGATTCGTGATGCTGTTACTCTCGACGTACAAACGAGGTATTAAAATCATTCATCTTTTTTCATAAATATAATTAGTGAATATAAACCATAATTAATAAACTTCTCACAACTCTTACTAAATTTTTCAGGTACAAAAAGGAAGCTTGCAAAATTAACAGATTTAAAGATGCGATATCTAGTGATAAAATAAGTATGTTCAGAGAGAAGATGCCTATTAAATTGTCCCAATGGAACACTAGGATTAAAGAGGAAGAGGCCCAGGAAAAAAATTCAAAAATGGATTGCAATGATGAAGAAAATGGTAATGATGATGATGATGAAGATAATGATGTCGAGATGGACGAGTCTGGTGATGAAGTGCGCAAAGTCGGCTTGGGATCTGCTGAATTAATAACTAAAATGGTAATTTATAATTTTTTTTATTGATGTAGAATTAATTAAATTAATTAATTTCAAATCGCAACCTTCGGATTATAAATAAGAAAACTTTAGCTTGATGAATTTTTGATATTTCTAATTGCACTATACATAGTTTGAGTATTTTTGAAATAAATTTTAAAAATAATAGTGCTATGAAAGAATTAGTTACAAATAATTTAATGTACAAGTGTGACGAAACAAATTTATAAAGCCAACAAACTATTCAAAATTGCTCCAAAAACTTAACATAAAAAATTTACTATCACTGATGAATATATAAAACGGTGAAATATCCACAAATTCTTATCAAGATTTTTTTGATGATACCAAATTTAACTATAAAAATTCTTCCCCTTCAAAATAATAATATGCTAGTCACAGAATTTTCCTTACTCTCTCAATAATTTAAATCATAAATGATTATCGCTGAAAAAATACCAAAACCAATTTATGATTAAAATTACAAAATTAGATTAACTAAAATTTTTTAATGTTCTAGAGTACAAATGTCGGTGAAGGTCTCAAAAATTCGTGGGTTAGTTCTTCTGAGGATGAAGATGATGATGATACTAATGCCAATGATATTGAAACTTTAAAAGTTACAAAGGTTAACAAAGTTCTTGGTGAAATAGGTAATTTATTTAAATTTATATAAACGCTATTAATTATAATTTATTTTTTTAAATAATACAGTCAAAATCACTGTCTTTCGTTTAGTCTTGTAATGAGAGCCTATCAATTTTTTAAAACACTCAATTTTCGTGAAAGAAAAAAAATGTGATAATAAACACATAATAATAATTTTGATTAAAAATTCCTGAATCAATTGATTAACTTTTTTCAATAAAAAAAAATTAAAAATTATTTGACATTAACTTAATAATTAAAAAAATAATTAATATAAATGATGAAATTTTTTTTGGAATTTGATGAAAATCAACAATATTTATTTTTCAACTTCTATACAAAATTAATGTAAATTTAATTTTATTTTTATTTGTCTAAATTTTTCTAATCTATAATTCAATTATCGAAAATATTAATTCTACAATTTTATTAAATTAATTATTTAAGAATTAAATGAATAAAGTTTATGTTACATTTTTTTTTTTCGTTTATTAAAAATTTAATTTTTTTTATAAATCATACTTCAACTTATTGATAATCAATAAAAAAATAAACAAAATTCATTATGAACAATAGATATTTTTCAGATCCGAAATTTTTTTCTAATTCGATGACATTCAATTTTTAGTAAAAAGAAAATGACATTTTTTTTTATAATTCAATTTTCTATATAAAAGTACTACAATCATACTGGTACAGTAAATACAAAATATGAATAATAAAATTTATTTAAATCAATATTAAGACTGTGGATTTAATATAAGTCATAATAATTCTTTCAAATTAAATTATTTAACAAGTTTTGAATAAAAAATTTTTTTTCTGTTTTAGTATTAACTGACAGCGAACAAGAAGACGTTCTATAATAATAACAATAATTGTAATATTAATTTTCAATAAAAAAGTCTCAAAGTACTTTTGACTTATTTTTATTATTTTTTTTTTTTTGTGTAAATTAATATGTTAACAATTTAAAAAGAATATAAATTATAATTAATTGAATAGTATTTATTAAGTATATTTGCTTATCAATTTTTTACTTCTAATAGAAATTAATTTTAATAGTTATTGCGATAAAATAATAAATTAATGGTTACGTTGTATCACTGCTAACACCGTTTTTTTGGTCTAGTTTATTGGCGTTAGTTTTTACGGTGTAAATAAATATACTTGATACTTCTTTTTCAGATACTGGAATTGTTTTGAAATGTTTCATGAGTGTCTGTAACAGAAAATATTTATTATTTATTGATAAATATAAAGCCAAAAATTTATAAATAAGGTCTTACCATATGATCTAAATTTAATTTGAGACGTCTCTGAGTAACAGTCTTTTGAATACGCTTGCTGTAAGAAGCATTGCCCGCAGGCCTGGAACATCTCTCCCCTTCGTCAACAAGACAACAAATTTGGTCGGATGCACCACGCGAATCCTCTTCACCGGTACTAAATCCGTTCATTTTTATTTTCACTTATAATTATTTAATCTAATCGCTTTCAGTATTTTCTAACCTGCCATCAATTGTCCACCTCAATTAAAAAATCACAAATTTAATAAATTAATAACTTTGAAAATAAAAATAAGTCAACAACTACTTCATTGTTTATTATTTTTCTGTCACAAATTTGAGTTAACAAACTAAAAAATTTTAACGAAAAATGTAAAATATTTTTGACACGTGTGAATTATTTTTACAATTGAAACTTTTTAATTTTTATTCACTAGACAACAAATTTTATTTCTGCGGGTGCAGTGATAAATCTTGAGTGATTTATAATATTAAATTATTTTTAATGGCTAAAGAAATATACAATTACACAACTATGTATTATGATCAAGAATGCTTGTCTATGTCTTTCGTTGTACTTGTAATTGTTTGTACTTATTCTAAAGGTTCATTTTTAAACTTACATTTACACCGCGTGTAGATGCGGCTTAACGTCGTTTGTTATTGTTGTCTTTTTTTATCTCTGTCCTTTATCGTTGCTGTGCAATGTACATTTTTAATTAATGACTAATTTTATTTTAATCACGTTGGATGATTAATTGTTGCTAAATTGCGTCTTATAGTTAATTTTGTTTTTATATTCATTTGTCGGAACCTGGCGCCATCTTCGCAGTTTGAAAAGCGCGCGTTTTTTTAAGTATAATTAAATGATAAATTAAAAAAAATTTTTTTCATTAATTTAAATTTATTTGTAAAGAAAGAAAAAAATCTGGAAAATTGTACCGAAAGAAAATTTAATTGAAAATTTTATTACAAACGAGATGTGATAACAGTTTTTTATTTTATTTTTTATTATTTAAGAATTGATTTCTACAACTTATATCAATTGAAAAAACTTAAATTTTAGTGGTTCATAAAATTACTATAAATGAACCATTTAGACTTTAATAAATAATTATTTTCAATTCATCCATAGCAATGATTTTTTTTTCTAAAATATTTGATGAAATTTTTACATATTATAAATTTTTTCTCTGGAAATGAAAAAGTTAAAATTAATTTGGAGATGTGACACTGAAGTTAGCAGGCGGGTGAAAATTTATGATTTTTTTTATTAATTAAATTACAACTAAAAAGATATTTCTAAAAAATTTCGTTTATAGTTTTTCAAGTTTTTTACAGGTGAAATTTTTTTTTTTCAATTGTTTAATTGAAATTTTTTAGTGAAAAAATTTCTAAAAATTTTGAAATGTCTTCTAAATTCATTTTCATTCGGAGGTTGGATAAAAAAATTCCACAAAAAAATAAACTAATATAAATTTTTGTAACTAATAAAATTGACTCAAAATAAGAATATGCTGCCAAATTTGATATCATCGAATTTTTGTTTAACTAAAAATTAGGACGTATAATATTTTTTAAGCATAAAAATCAATTTTTTTATGAATCCGCTGAGAAGACAATAAAAAAAAAATAATATTTCTACCAAAAAATAGTCAAAACTTCAGTCATGCATGATAAGCCTAATATCTAATTTTCACAACAACACAAAGATAAAAAAAATTACTCTGAAAAAATTGAACAAAAAACACAAATGCAATTTCTTCTAATATTTTTTTAGTCCTGATTTATTTCTTAAAACTAAAAATCGGTCAACTGATGCTTGCTAATTGGTTTCAGCATAATTTATTTTCGACAATTAGACTATCATTCAATAGAACAGTTAAATTTCTACCAGTTGACATTTCTTTATTAAATATCTGAAATATATTCTGCACCTTTTTCCTAAAACTAATAAAAACAGAAACAACTAGCAACCTGCAGTCACGATGCGGCTATACTGAGATTTACGGATTATGAATAAGAAAACTTCAGCTTTATGATTGTTTGATTTTTCTAATTACACTATATATAGTTTGAGTATTTTTGGAATAAATTTTAAAAATAATAGTGCTATGAAAGAATTAGTTACAAATAATTGAATGGACAAATGTGACGAAACAAATTTATAAAGCCAACAAACTATTCAAAACTGCTCCAAAAATTTAACATAAAAAATTTACTAGCACTGATGAAAATATAAAACGGTGAGAAAGGCACAAATTCTTATCAAGATTTTTTTGATGATACCAAATTTAACTATAAAAATTATTTTTAAAATTATAATATCCTCGTTTTCCTTAAACTCTTAATTATTTAAATCATAAATGATTATCGCTGAAAAAATACCAAAACCAATTTATGATAAAACTGTACCTTTTACAAAATTTTTCTTAGTCTATTAATTACAATTAGTTCTTGACAAATAAATACATTTACATGTACAAGACAAAATAAATAAATGAATAATTTATAAAAATGAATTTAGCCGACATTTCAAAATTTTTACAAATTTTTTATTGAAAAAATTTCAATTAAACAATTAAAAAAAAATGTCACATGTAAAAAACTCGAAAAACTATAAGTGCAATTTTTTATAAATATCTTTTTAGTTGTAATTTAATTAATAAAAAAAATCAAAAATTTTTAGACGTCTGCTTACTTCAGTGTCATAATAATTTACATTTATCGCAAAATTCAAATCTACTTACGATTACTCCAAAAACTTACAATAAATTAACTATATTGCTCAAAATCATACGAAAGATTGAAAAGGCACAAATTCACGTCAAAACCTTCCCAATGATACTAAATTTGATTTAAAATACTCATTTTATCACAGAAATACGCCAAAGACAAATTTTCTCCATTTCTCATGACATTAAAGTTAGCTGTCACTTGACAATTTTTTAATTTTTTTTAACAAAAAAAATTATTTAAAAAAAATTGTATTTTTCATTTATTAAAATTTCTACAAGTCTATTTTTTTAAGACACTGAAGTTGGCGGACATTAAAAATTACTTAAAAATTTTATCCTAATGCAATTATTATAAAAAAAATTTAATTAAAAAATTCTACATGTGAAAATGAATAAAAATTACAAGAGAAAATTTTTAGAAGCTTTTTATTGTAATTGATTTGTTAAAAAATTTTTTTAAATTGACAGCTGACGGCTAACTTCAGTATGATATTTTTTTAATATTTTTTTTTGCTATAATTTATTTGTTAAGGAAAATTAAAAAAATTGTGAAGTGACAGCTAAATTTAATGTCATCCATATAGATAATTTTCCCAAAAATTTTAAACTTCCCAGTGAAAGCCATACTCACAAAATGTCTTCTCTAAAGCATCCATGCTAGATGTCTCTACCAGCAATTTCTCCCAAAAAAAGTCTTATCCCACAAAAGATTCGGAACAATATAAAATATAGAGTCTCTGTAACGTCGCTCGTTGATTGGTTTATTTTTTGCGGCTTATCTTAAACACGCCAATGAAAATGATTCTGTGAACGTTCAACAACAGAAACTGTACCCTAAAAAAAACTCAATACAATATATGTATATAATATGATATTGTATATTGTCGCATACATAAGTGTGGCGTGTTTGGTGCCTAATACTTAAACATTATCCCTATACACCATTTACACACTACACCAAACTACAAGTCCAGTGTAACGATATTCCACCCGTATTTATAAAATCATATTTCTTCTGCCGTCTTCTCCAGGTGAGTCCGCATTTATATTTACATACATTTATCAATAATATTTAACAAAATATTTTAAATCCTACTCACCATTATGTCAATCATTAATTATACTATTATTTTTATCGTCCTCTCCTCATCCAACATACTTATTCAGAAGATGAAAACGCCATACTACAATCCTTATTTATTTACAAAGTAACAAACTACCTGAAGTAACTCCTTGGTGATCATCCTAAAAACAATTAAAAATATTAAAATACTGTTTTATCTTACTCTTAAATATTACTAAAAGCTACTTGATAAAATAAAAAATGGCTGCCGCATAATAATGTCATATTTAACATTATTATCAATAACAATTAATAATTATTGTCAAGGTAATACAAATTTTTATTCAGTTTCTAATAATCATTTTTCATCGTTTTAGCCATCAATATTTTTAAAAATAATTATTTATAAGCAAATTGTCATGTAGCTCAAGCGTCCATTAGACTCCATTACGTGTATTCCAACAGCTATCAAGGCTGCTTGGGCTGGCTGTATGCTTTAGCCTTTATTATTACCCGTAAGCCTACTTATGGTTATTGAAATTATGACAACAATTACTTTTTCGATAAAATTTTTTTAAAAATCGTGAGTTTTTTAATTTTTGATCCGTTTTTAATGATTTTAATTTTTTTTTTCAAACGCCATTACAAGCTGTTACTAAATTTCTGTTAAAAAAATATTTTTCCCGCTAAAAATATTTTTGTGCGGCAGCTAATTATTTTTTTTTTTTCGTAGATTTTTTATGTGAAATATCGGGCGGCTTATTTAGCTCTTTATATTTATTTTATATATTACATTCATACATATATATATATATATATATATATACATATATACACATATAAAAGTTATATAGATATATTTCTATACGACTGGGTATATTAGTGTTGTGGAGGGAGGACAAGAGGTTGCCAGGGAAGTAAAGAGTGAGAACGACAGAATTACGATTCAGCTCCCGCGTTAAGACGTTTTTTTTTTTTCACAAAAAATTTTGCAAGTATTAACTTCAATTAAAAGTGAAAGTGTGCAGGTATTTAGAATTAATTATTCAGTAATTTTAAATATTTTATTTTGTTAATTTTTGTTTTTGTTGTCATTATTGTCATTATTATTGTTGTTGTGAAAATGGTGGGGATTGAAATGGCGGGCGACGCTATTTCACGCGCCAAAATTTGAAATTTATTCAAAGAATTTATTTGTAGATTTAAAAAAAAATTTATTGATTTTTTTATAAATATTTTGAAAAAATTTTTTTGGCGCCAAAAAACAGCGTCAGCACGCGATCACCGGAAACGCCGTGGGAAAGTTATATTTGAGATATTTCAACGACAAAAAAAAAAAAGGTAGTGCAGGTGCAATAACATCCGGTCTGTGGTTTTTAAAATTTAAAAAAAAAAATATTTATTAGGTACTTTTAGATTTTAGGTGAATTTTTTAAATTGTTTCTAAATAGCTAATTCCCAGAAAACTACCTGACTAATAAATAGTTGACCATTGAAAGTAGACAAGGCTTTGTCCTTGGAGTACCTGAGCTTAGTTTGCAATTATTTCTTAGGATTTTCATCATATTTTTTCACTATTTGGTGAAGATTTTCGTTGCATGTAATTAGTCAGCATAGGGGCGAGGGTAGTAATAAAGTCAAGTTTAAGTTAAAGTTGATGTTTCGTGTAAAAGCCGGCTGCAACCTACAGACATAAATTGCAATATGCCAACGACCCTTTTTTTGTTCCTTTATTTTGTTTTACGAAGTCCACCCTTGTAAATTATTACTAACGCCACATGTTACTTTTTTTTTTTTGCTTCTACCAAAATATATTTTTATTTATTAACATTTATAGAAAATAATTTAACATCATTTCTATGATGTTTTTTAATTTCCAACAAAAAAAAAAATGAACTTTTTTTTTTTTAATTTGTCTAAAATTAAACTTTTTGTAGAATGAAAATTGAAAATTTTTTTTTTTTAGTTAAAATAAATTCAAAAATTTTTTTTCAAATGAAAATTTAAAAAAAAAAAAATTTTTTTATTTTTCTTAGCAGGAAGTTATAAAGAAAAAAAAAATTCATCCTTTTTTTTAATTGAAATTTTTTTTAAAATGTGAAAATTTTTTTATAAATTTCCTTGAAAAAAAATTCATAAAATTGAAAAAAATAAAATATTTAGTCCGTCCCTGGGAATGTCCGCTTTCTGCCTCTCTCGCGTCTTATTGACCCGGACCCGGTTTTCTTCTCTTTCTCTCTTTTTTCCCCTCCATTTCAGCGTGTATAACTAACACGACGGCAGTTTATCGTAATCGTCCCTTCTCTTTCCGTCCTTCAACCCCTCTCCCCCTTGTAGTAACAAAGCCTCGATTTTCCACGGCGTCTTTCCGGAAAAATCTCCGAAAACTCTAAAAATTTTACTTCTAAACCCTGAAAGAAAAAAAAAATCTACAAATTATAAGAAAAAAAAAAAAACTAATAACAAGAATTCATATTTACATTTATATATAAATGTATATGCGCACAAACTCACACATTTATATATTTAATATATATACGTATACACAATTACCCATAAAATGCGAGGTTGCCAAACGTCGAGCATTCCCGCCATGATCGTAACGGCTCGTATCCAACGATCAGCATTTACGATCGAACATTTTCTTTGTGAACGTCCAAGTGAAAGCTCAACGTGGCAACTGCGCACGCAGTCTCCTCGGTTATTTCTTCCTCTTCCCCTTCACCTCGACTCTCTCCCTCTTATTTAAAATCCATCTGATTCTTTTCATCCATTGGCCAACAAAATGCTGCGTATGCGCGTCAAAAAGAGATGGAATGCGCGCGCACTTCTTCTCCGTCTAAAAACTTCCATTTTCTTTCAAAATTTTCTTCTTTTCATCTACCAAAAATTCACAATATTATACATTAGAAATAATTTATTTAAAATTTTCTCATAATTATTGGAGTGAGGTGAAAAAATTCACGAGTAACGGAAGAGAGAGAGAGAAATAAAGAAGGGGCGAGCCACCCCCTCTCTGTACCCGCCACCCGTCTGGCCATGGAATGGCCGGAACGAGCGTTGAGCCGTTGAACGTGTAGCGTCGAGTAGACCGCATCCTAAAGTGTGTGTAGTACTTTTACATTTTTTCGTTATTATTATTCTTCTTTAACCATTTATTATTTATATATATATATATATATACATCTATACACATATATACATATATATATGTCCATATAGATATCTTCGTGTCACATTTCCCGCCTACAGATTAATTTTATTTAGAAGTAACAATAAAAGAAAAAAACGTGCTGTGAAAAAAATTGGTTAGTTTCGACTTTTTATTATTATTATTTTTTTTTTTTTTTT
>JZSA01004464.1:0-30962 GCA_000956155.1 Cotesia vestalis | reverse complement strand
TTTTTTTTTTTGCCAATGATTAATTGCTATTTTTTTTTCTTTGAAAAATTTTTTAGGTCCGCATTCTTTTGGTTCTGTCACGATGAACGTGGAAATGTAAAAATGCGCAACCCAGAGTACGGTGTCGGTGATATCGCTAAGGAATTGGGTAAAAAGTGGTCTGACGCAGATCCCGAAACCAAATCTAAGTACGAAGCTATGGCCGAGAAAGACAAAGCTCGATACGAAAGGGTAAGCATTTTTTATGTTTTTTGTTTTGATTACTTTTAATTACACCAATAATAATTGATTATTTTTTTTTAATTAACATTTATTTTGATCGATAAATTTATAATTGGTCACAATTATAAAACAATTTAGATAAAATTATCAATTTTTATTTTGTCGAGAACAAAATTTATTTTAATAGAAATTGATAATTTAGATTTTGTTTTCAAAGATAATCTGATAATCTATTTTTTAAACTTTGTTTTAATGAGAGCTAAAAATGAATGAAATTGTAAATTTTTTTTGCTATTACACATTTTCGTATATTAAATTAAAAATTAAAAGACAAATTTTTGCAAAAAAAAAAGCAATTTTTTCTTTAATTTTAATCGAAAATTAAAACTTTAAATTATCGCAACAAAATGGCGGCTTGGAAAATGTTAACCTATATATATATATAAACGAATGAAAGTTTATTAAAAAAATTGATTATCAGATTTATTTTAAAAAATTGATTAAATTATTATTTTATTAATTTATTTATAAAAAAAATTTTTTGACAAAATTTCAATAAGCGTTATGTTTTTATTTTTTATTTAAACATTTTATTTTTTATTTAAAAAAACTTGCGTAAAATTAACAATTACACACGTAATTGTTAATTTTAAAATTAAATTCCAAAAAAAATTTAATATATATTTTTTTTATAAATAAATAAGATCGTATTAATCTTGAAAAATTAAAAAAAAAAAAATAATTGATTAACTAAAGAATAAAAATCAAAACTAATAACGCGTAGTTTAGTTGTGATAATTGAGAAAAAAATGTAACTTTTCATTAAAGGAATCGACTGCATACAAGAAGAAAATGGCAAACGGACCGGGAGAAATTTTATGATCAGAATTTCGATTAATAAGTCACTGAGAAGTAGAGAAAAATGAATGAAAATGCGCTATTCTCATCGGGGATAATTATAATAATAATTAATGATTAATAATTAAAATAATAATAATAATAACAATACTTTGAGACATTGAATAATTACAAACGAAAAAAAGGATTGAAAAAAGAAAAAAAAAACAAGTTTAATCATACATTAATTATTAATATGTAGGATTGAAAATATTGATTAAGAAAGGAAGAAAAGAAGAAAAAATAATTATAAAACTGAAAATTTTTTAAGTGATTTTTTTTTATTTTTACAAAAAATTGCTTTTTTTTTTTTTTTTTTTTTTTTTTTTTTTTTTTTTTTTTTTTAATTGTATCTTTTGTATGATTAATTTTTTCTTCATTTTTTTCCACGTAATAATTTTTTTTATATAAATAAATATATACTTATATTTGCATATACTAATGTATGGAAAAATTTTTATATGAATTTGCTTGACGAAATAAAAACCACCAACATTGTTTAATCATAAATTTAAAAATCATATATTAGTATATGTATTTATATTTTTACCATAAAATTTTTTAAACAAATTAAGTTTAGTATTTGAATAATAATAATAATAAACAGTTAAGAATAATGATTATAACTAGTAATTAAAGCATTAGTAATAAATAGTTAATAATATTAATAATAATTATTAAATACATGAGTTAAATTTAAATATTATTATTATAATGAGCGTGTGTGTAACAAACAAAAAAAAAATATATATTAAAAAACAGAAAAAAAAAAATCAAGTAATTTTTTGATGTATGCGTTAACTGTCGAACTATTCAAAAATTTTCATTAAAGGAAATGACTGCGTACAAAAAGAAAATGAAGGATGGTCCTGGTGTTATGATGGGGGCACCTGCAAATGCGATGATTAAGCACGAGAGTGAGGAGGACATGGAAGAGGATGATGCCGAGGATGATGATGAATAGCGTGTGGATTGATGATTTATTTGAATAATAATTAATAAGAATAATTAATTAATAAATTAACAATTAACTTAAAGAATAATTAACGAAGAAATAATAAAATCAAGTCTCTTTTTAAATTAAAAAACAAACTTTTAAATTTTTGTCAAGTTGAGAGAATTGAGAGCACCTTATATTATTATCCTAATAAGTGAAACACCTTTTATTCCTAAATTTAATTTATTTTTTACTTCATATTTTAAAATGAAGAAAACAACGTGTACATACCAATTACCTGAGAGTACTTACGTAGGAACCTCATCCTCTTCAATGGTCCTCTCCGTTAAATGTAATAATTATTATTAATTTTATTATTGAATTTATAAATAATTAATTTATATTTTAATTGTTAAGGCTATTTATAAACAAAAAAAAATTACTTTTATCTGAAATTTCATTAAAAAAATTATTTTAACAATTAAAATTGATTAATTATTTATTTATTACTTATTATTATTATTATTATTTTTTTTTTGGTCTCTACTTTTTCGTCACGATGTGATCTTCCTGCCCTGTTTTAAATCTTAAATTTAATATTATTCTACTCGAAGATTAAAATTTAATTGATAAAACGAACGAATGGAATAATGAGTGACTGATAATAAATAAATTTTTTGTGTGAACAATTTGTATTTTAACATATTGATAGTAAGAGTAATTACTAATGATAATAATTACATTGACAAAAAAAATAAATAAACGTTAATAATAAAGAAGAAATAGTAATTATTTGGCAGGAGATTTTAAATGTAATAAGTATGTATTTTTCTTTTTTTTTTTTATTATAGAGAAGTTATTGATAATATTAATAAATAGTGATGATTAATACTTAACGATTAATGGTTATTATTGATTAATAATTACTGAGGTGTTGATCGTATATTATCTTGTTCTCACTTTCTTTCAACTTTAGATAATTTGTGTACTTCAATATTAATAATTATTTTCTTCTTTTTTTTCTTTCCTTTATTTTTTTAAATAGTTTTTTTTTGTATTAGATAATTATAACTAAATACAAGATGTTTTTTTTTTTATGGACAAATGATTAAAGTAAATAAAGTAATTATTGAACAAAATTTATTGAATTTTATTTATTTGATTATAATTAGCAACCTGCGCCGTCATTATGTGACTGCCGATATTTACGGATTATGTATAAAAAAAACTTTGGCTTAGTGATTTTTTGACTTTAGAACGATTAAATAAGTAAACTTTTCTAATTACACTACACATATAGTTTGGATACTTTTGAAATAAATTTGAAAAATAATAATGCTAGGGTACACACAAAAAATAAATTTCTTGCGCCAAGAAAATTTTAAGGAAAACAAAAATTATTTTGAAGCAAGAAGAAATTTTCTTGGCTCAAGAAATTTATCTTGTCTCAAGAAATTTTGACTTCATTCAAGAAATTTTCAATTTTCCTTGATATTTTCTTGAGCCAAGAAAATTGACACTCCAGTCAAGAATTTTTTTTTTCAGTGTAAGTGTGGGTATTACTGCGAATTTTTTTATTTTAATTATAAATAAATCGTACTTGAGCTTTTTGAATTAAAAAAAATTGTTTCTTGTAATTGAAATCTTCAAGAAAATATTTGCATAGTAGTTTTACACGTACAAAAATTATTCAATTTGTTATTAATAAATTAAAATTAACTGGCTAACAGGTAGTAAAATATAGCTTCTTTGTAAGTTTCTGTCCAAAAAGAGGTGCTACTAAAAAATCTTTTTCTTCACATAAAATAGTTCAAATTAAAAATTTTTTGCATCTAAAAGTAAGATAACTCTTCTTTAACATCAGTTATGCATTAAAAATTGAATTTTGATCAATTAATATTAATTATTTAAGGACACTGTAATTGGTACCAAAAAAATGAACATGCTTGTATTACTGCGAATGTTTTTAATAATCCACAGTAATAGAAGCACCTCTATTTGTATGCATTTGTACCAATTATTGCGCGTGTAAAATGCTTATATTCTAAATTAAAATGAAAATATTGCCCGTCAATTGACAGTTCAAGTTGCCTTCAAATTGCTCTGAGTTAAAAATAAATAATCTTAAAAATAAATTATAAACAGAAATTGATAAAAAATAAAACAAATAAATCAAAGTTGATAAAAAAATACAAGCGGTCATTATAATAAAGAATTTGTTGTGTTAAATTAAGCAGAAAAACTTTAAAACCAAGAAATTTTCATTAAATTAAGTGAATGTAACTTTATTCAAAATTTTTACTGATTGATTTAAAAAAATTCAAAATAATTTTTTAAAATCAAGATTTGTGTTTATTCGATAAAGCTAATTTTTTTAATTACTATAAAAACTCTGCTTGTTATGTTATACATGACTATTCCGATGATTATTATTAATTGATATGAATTGAAATTACTTGAGGAATACGTTCTAATCCAGTCATTTTATTAAACAAATAATTATCTTTCAAACGTATTTTATTAATTTCTTATATGATCCCGAAGTTGTTTATAATTGAATTTCATCCGTAGTAATACATGCATATGAACTTTTTTTTAAATGCATATTATTTGAAGAAAATATTAATTTATCGCACTCTTGATTTTTTTTGAGTTAATAATGAGTCAAACTTTGGTTTAAAAAAAAAAATTATTGTTATTTTTGGAAAATTTGATAAAAATACTTTCGAAGGCCTACTGAAAAAACTGCAGTAATTCCCACAATTACCCTATATAAGTTACAAATTATTTAATGAACAAATGTAACGGAATATATTTATAGAACTATGACATTAAATTTAGCTGTCACTTCACAATTGTTTTAATTTTCTTTAACAAATAAATTATAGCAAAAAAAAATTATTAAAAAAATGGACTTGTAGATATTTTAATAAATTAAAAATGCAATTTTTTAAAAAAAATTTTTTTGTTAAAGAAAATAAAAAATTGTCAAGTGACAGGCTAACTTTAATATCATTATTTAACTGGATCTTGAACTAACAACAAGTTTAAAATTTTTACCACCGTTTTATTATGAAAATAAAGTTTGCCGGCATTTCAAAATTTTTAGAAATTTTTTATTGAAAAAATTTTAATTAAACAATTAAAAAAAAATGTCACATGTAAAAAACTTGAAAAACTATAAGTGCAATTTTTTATAAATATCTTTTTAGTTGTAATTTAATTAACGAAAAAAATCAAAAGTTTTTATACATCTGCTAACTTCAGTGTCATGTTTTATTAGCTTCGCCTTTATCTATGTATATCTGTATGAAGCGGAATCTTTAAACTCGATTTTCGGCCACTTCAAAATTTGAAATTAAATTAAAACTTTGCACACTTATCAAGAACTGATGACAATATAATTAAATTTATTGAAAATTATGTTATACTTTTCAATTGGGTTCTCTATTGAAGTGTTTTTTAAACTATTATTCATTTTTGACTTGATCAAAAAAATTTTTTTAACGACAGAATACAAACTTTTCCAAAACAGAGTAAATTTTTTTATTGAAATAAATTCACCGAGTAAAATTTATAAGTCAAAAATCATTTTTTTAAATAATTTATTAACTAGTTAAATAAGAATCATAAAAAATCTTTAATATATTTTATAAGATTTAAAAATATTAAATTTTAATTGTAGTTTTGTGTAAAAAAATGTTATTTACACTAATAATTGAGACATTTTAAAAATTTTTCTATCCAAGTTAATGAAAACTTCAAGCATTCTAAAATTATAATTTACATTTCTAAAATCTTCTAGAAACATCTGTAATGTAGAAGCTTCTAGAATATTTTTCAAAACGTGACTATTTTGTTTCAACTAAGATTTTAAATCTTAATAAAATTCTTTTTAATTTAAAAAATTACCAATAATTTTTAAAAAATTACTAAGTAATTAAAAAAAATCATTAACAGTGTATTAATACAATTACATTCGTTCGATCTAAAAACGAATTAATATTATATGTAGACGACGATTGATTAGAGAAACTAAAAATACAAAGAATCAGAAATTGATTATTATTTTGAAAAAATTTTTCACATTTTTTTTTTGCTTTTTACTATCGTATTTTTAGATTTTATGCACAAAAATATAACTTAATATCATATAAAGTTGAAAATAATATAAAATTAAATTGGTAATAGTTCAAGTTGGAAAAAAAATTTTATAAGCATTGAAAGCGAAAATCTCAAAATTATTTAACTTGATTTTCAGTCAACACCCTGAAAATTTTATTTTTATCAATTTGTTGACACACATTGGTAAAAAAAAAATTACTTTTTAAAAAAGTTAATTTTATATCGCGTTCCATATGCCATAAGGGCGTAAACTGACAAAAGGTCCCAGAGAAAAGCCATAAGGGCGTATAAAAATTTTTTTTTTAGAAATCGACGTAGTTTCGTCCGAAATGTGTAGAAATTAAAAAAAAAATTTTATACACCCTTATGGCTCCCGGGGCCCACCTCGGATGCCATAAGGGCGTATAATAAAAATTCTATTTTTTTTTCTAAGTCCAAAAAAATTTTTAGTTGGAAGAAAAAAATTTTTTTTTGTATTTCTACACATTTCTCGAAAAAATACTTGGGTTCCAAAGAAAAAAATTTTTTATACGCCCTTATGGCATCCGAAATGGATCCCGGGAGCCATAAGGGCGTATAAAAAAAAATTTTTTTCGGGAATCAACGTATATTTGAATGAAACGTGCAGAAATGCAAAAAAAAATTTTTTTCTTCCAACTAAAAATTTTTTTGGACTTAGAAAAAAAAATAGAATTTTTATTATACGCCCTTATGGCATCCGAGGTGGGCCCCGGGAGCCATAAGGGTGTATAAAATTTTTTTTTTAATTTCTACACATTTCGGACGAAACTACGTCGATTTCTAAAAAAAAAATTTTTATACGCCCTTATGGCTTTTCTCTGGGACCTTTTGTCAGTTTACGCCCTTATGGCATATGGAACGCGATATAAAATTAACTTTTTTAAAAAGTAATTTTTTTTTTACCAATGTGTGTTAACAAATTGATAAAAATAAAATTTTCAGGGTGTTGACTGAAAATCAAGTTAAATAATTTTGAGATTTTCGCTTTCAATGCTTATAAAATTTTTTTTCCAACTTGAACTATTACCAATTTAATTTTATATAATCTATTAAATGTCAAAGCGTTTTTTTCAAAATTTTTATTTTTAATAACGAGAAATTTGATTTTTAAGTTTCCATTTACCGTGCAAGTGCAACAAAGATAGTACGGTTTCTCTCAACGAGTGCGAATAGAGAAACAAATGGGAACCGTTCTTAAGGTAATAATTATTATTCACCGATAGAATTTTTTATAATAAATCAGTTGTGTCAAAAATTCTTAAAATTAATACATTTCTGCTAATTTAAGTATCATAATTTTTTGTTATTTTTTCTGAACAAAGCCTATGTTTACGTTTATATATTCATACATCATTCTGGAATATATTCATCGATTATCTGTCACCATTCAAGTTTGTATATAAATTTCTATTATCATACAGAGGTACATATGTACATAAATTTATATTTATACACTTATATAAACCCACATATCTCAATATATTTTTATACATAAATAATAACTACATAAAAAATTAGACTATTGTGAAAAGCGATGTATAACAAATATGACCCTGAAATCAGTAGATACCGAATCTTTTCTTTAGGACAAAATAAAAAAAAATAAAGTTTTTAAAATTATCAGACTTGTTGATTTAAATTTAATTAAATAAATCTATAAAAATATTTACATCTTATTATGCATGGTATTATTTACAATGAATTATTAAGGGGTCATTCTGGCTTGTAACTTAAAAAAAAATTTTTTTTCTTTTTTTCATATTTTTTAAAAGTACAAATAATTAAAAGTATTGTGTTTAAATTACTAAGTAATCAGACCACTGTAACTATATTATTTTACGATGTTTATGTTGACGTTCGAGTGGAAGAAATTAAATTTTTGAAAAGTTTGAGGGGATTTTGTATTATTTCGGCATTGCTAATTGACTTTAGGTAAGATTTTTAGTAGATTTAGTAGAAATCTAACTATTGCATTGGTCCTCATTACGTAACTTTTAAAAAATTTTGCTATATTCCGACTTAACTGGACGATCCGTGCAAAAAAAATTCTGATTCAAAATGAATTTAAGATTGAAATTTATATTTTGATACAAATATGAATTAGTTTGGAGATCAATCCAAATTATTCATAATTTATTTATTTAATTATTTATCAATTACCATAAAACTGTTGTTGTTATTTTTTATAATTAAACACACATGTGTACATAAACTAACAATCAAACCGTCACTGTCACAAACTTTTAACAATAATAAATTATTATTCTCAATAAAACTTTTTTATTCGTGAGAAAAAACCAAATGCAGCTGATTAAAAATAGTAATTACATTTAAATGTGCAATTATTCAAATAATTAATCAACAAGATTTGTTTTTGTAATAATATTTTTGTAAATAATAGGTTATGAAGCTTGAGAAAATTCTAACATTCGTTGGATTCAAAATACTTGCCAGGAGGTTACTGAAAAATTTAACAGGTGGCGCTTAAGTGCAGTTTTGGTGGTAATTAAAAATGACATGACAGTTTTACCCAATTGAAGTTAACTGACAGTTAAAATTTAATGACAATTAATATTATATTAAAAATTAGGATGACTTGACCGGAGATGACTTCAAAGAAATGCCGGGTCCTCTTTTATACGAGCTGCTGAAAACAAAGAGCGAGTTTCCTCTTCACTCTGCGGTCAGACTCGAGCGGGAGGACGTTGTCTTCTTGTATTTGGTTGAACACAATGCGGAGGTAATAATAATTATTTTTTATTATTTAAAATATCCAGTTTATTTACAATCAACAATTGTAGCACAGCGCAATATTTATTTACAACATTTTATTATTTATTTATTTATTTTATTACTGCGGAAGAAAATTTTTAATGAAGTATCATTAAAAATAAAAAAATGACAACAAGTGTGAAAGTCCCGCGATAACTTTTACTGTTATTACACAAATTATACCTACAAAAACAGTATTCAGGAGGTCCACCAGGCGAGCCGCGATCTTCGCCTACAAAACAATCCTCCGGATACGCGGTCTGGACTATCTCCTCCTGCTGTCTCCATTGTCTATCATTATAATCGTAAGCTTGAAAAATATCAAGCTGAGAAGCGCAATCTCGCTCTACACTCGTGTTTATTATCGCTGTAAAATCCAATGAGTCATTAGTCATTATTAAAATTTATTGTCTCTAAAATTTTGAATTTAAGGCAATATAGTTTTATAAATCACTGGAAAGTCTTGTATGAAGCGATAAATATTATACTACAACTTAAAGTGAGTCATAAAACACTATCAAGAATAAAAACTCACATCCGTTGACTAGTCTGTGATAAATGGTACGTTTCATACACATGGTGGACTTTGGGCAGTAAACTTGAAAGTGTCTATTTTCTTTGAATTGACTGCAGATTTGACTAGACGCCTCTGGAGAGCCTCTCAGGGGGGCTACGGTGCACTTGTAACAAGATATACCTTCTTCTGACCCCTCTGATGGTGAAGAATTTACTGATGAAGAAATAAAAATTTATGATATTTAAATTTAATAGACATTTAATCATTTTTTTAAATATTTTTTTTTTTTATAATTTTTTTAAATAATTAAAAAAAAAATTTTTTTTTGAATTATTTTTTTAAATAAAAATTAACTTATTAAAAAAAAATCTAAAAATTTTTAAATGTCTATAAACAATATCATAAAAAATATTAATTAAAAATCAATCTTACAAGCAATTATTAGAATAATCCATAACTGCCTTCGCTCGTTAAATTTCATATTACGCTCCAAAAAATTTCAACAATATCTTCAGTGTGAATTAAACTCATAATCTTACTTCCATCTATTGAAGAAATAAATTATTTAATTATGATTAATTATTTTACTGATAACAATAAATTCAGATAAAAAAATGAAGAAATACATACACCTGTTATCAATCAATTGACACATCGATTCTCACCACGCGGACCTTGACAACTGTCTCTGAAGAATATTAAAAAGTATAATTTATAAATTAGAAGGTAAATAAAGTAAACTGGGAATAATTAGATGTATGTATGCATAATAGTAATATCCAATGTCAAAATTTAAATACCAATAGATGGATATAAATAAACAGGTTACTCGTACGCGTGATTGGTGATTAATCAGAATAAAGAACGGCGAATTGGAGTCACTCGTATCGACAGCGCACACTGTCAAGTTTATACATTACTGACTACTGAGAGAAGTTATTATACTGGTGGAGATTTGTACCCCGTGCCACGTCATATCCCCACCAGCTGACGGTTCACAGTCATCGGGCCGAGAATGTGTGTTCCCACCCAACGCGGCACCCGCTGGTGGATAGTGGATGGTGGATGAGCAAGCGCGCCCAAAGCTGTTTATTTTACAAACCAGACCAGAGAACTGAAGTATTGTAGGAAATCATCCCATTAGCGGCTACTTTCCCTGGCCTTGGTTTACTTTTTTTATTTTATTAATCACTAAGCTGGTTTTTTAATTTATTTTTATAATTATTAATTAATAATTAGTCGGCCTTTTTAAAAATTTTTTTTTTCATTAATTTTTATTTGTAACTAGGGCCAAAATATTAGCCGCTATTGTTAAAATAAATAGCTCAAATTAATTTTAATATTACGGAGAAAATATTTTTTAAACAAAAATTATTCAAAATTTAATTTCATAAAAAAAAATTTGAACAAATTATTATAAAATGTTGTTTTGAATTTATGGAAAAAAATCTTGCCAATGTTTTTTATAACATTACAATATATTAGTGATAGGTTGATGACTTGGATAAGAACTTCCGCACGCAGATGACCACGGATGCACGCACGTTGTTTTAATAAAAAGTGTAACTTGTGTGAGGGTCTTTCTATCCGGTAAAGGGTCTGCATATAAAGCACTCGCTATTTTTATTTATTGAGTTCATTATCCTGATTTTTTTTCTATTTAGAATAAATCTAATTAATAATTATTTTATTTTATTTTTTTTTTTTTAGGTTTAAAATTCTACAAGAAAAATTTCATCGTTTAAGTAATCAATAATTATAAAATAATTTTTATCTAAATGGTAATTTCAGACAGTCTGATTGAAATACTTGGTATGATTTTGATCTGCAGATGTTTAGAAGTCCGTTACTTCGATCACAGCCAATCTGAAAAAAATTTTAGATTAATTTCAGTCTCTTAAAAATGTAGATGATAATTAGTGGATTTTTTAATGCAAGCTCATAGGGTGGTTCTTTATTAATGTCTATGATTTTTTTTATTGTGATTTTTATTATGAGTCATGATTTTTTAAATTAACTCATAAATATCTATCGTTTTAAAGGATAAAAAATTTTCATGTTTATAATATAAATTATTCATTATATTCATCTATTTTTTAAATAAATTTTTTGGAATTTTCCATTAGTTATGTAAGAAATTCAATTGATGTACACGTTTTTTATGTATTTGTTAGATAACAAATTTCTTCAGAAAAAAAATTCATAAAAAACGCGTATTCTTGGGCTTGCGACTAGATATAACCCCTTAAGTTTAAAATGATCAAAAAATATTTAAAAAAAATAGTTTATATTATAAAATATGACTTTTTAGTTTATAGATTTTTTTTTAATTTAAAAAAAAAATGGCGGCTGATTGAAAATTTTCCCACTTCTTTTCCTGTTTTTTTTTTTTTTGTTTTAACCCGGCTAAAAAAATCTTTAAAATAAAAATTTTTTAAATTCCGTACGTGCGACGATAACTACATCCTTACTGATTAAAAAGCAATTTGGGTTTTTATTTTTAAGTGATCCGTTTTTGAGTTATTGAACCGACCATGAAGGGAGAAATTTTTTCTAGTACTCTACGAGATTGTTAATAACTTTGTAATAATTAAGTATTTTTTAATAAAAATTTAGGGTAATAATCTTCAATTTACCCTTAATAAAATAAAAAAATTTAATCCCTAAATTCTTTTATTTTCCCCATCAAAAAAATTCCGAAAAATCACCTCTTTTTTTCCATCGTTACAGAGGTGTTCCCCCTTAAAAAAATTATAAATGCAAATTTTTAATAGTATTAAAAGATTTATTAAATTCACCACGAAATAAAAAGGTATCTTTTAATGGCTGAACTTGTTATCAAGAAATTACTAGGTAGTAAGAAAATAATGATATTTACTCAACAAATAAATTAATAATAAAAAATTATTTCAAAAATTTGCATCCATGTTTCTTTTTTAATTTTGTAAAATTAGTTATTTGTTAAGAAAATAAAAAAAATAATCAAGTATCATTTAAATTCAGTATCCTAGAAAATAACATGATACTAAAATCAGCAGACATCTGATAATTTTTATAATTTTTATAACACATCAATTACAGAAAAAAAAAATATTTTTAAAAAATTGTACTTATAATTTATGTACCTGAAGTTCTAAAATTTTTTTGCTTTTGAGACTGAAAATGATTTTTCAGTTTCAAAATAAGTCAAAGAGCCCGGGAAATTGTATATTGGATTCTCAAAATACCAAAACTACCCCTTTAGCCACCCCTAAGACTTAGACATCAAAAATAATCAAGACAATAACTCCGCCGGAACTACCCTTCGAGCCATATAAAATTTAAAAAATAATCAATTTTTTATATTCTGTGGGGATGTAAAATAAGTATTTTAAAAAAATCCCAGCTTCAAACGACCCTTTGAACTATTTTTTAAAAATTTTTTTTCAAATTTTTAATTCTTTGGGGTGGCTCGAAGGGAATAAATTACATTTTTAGTTTTTTAAATCTTCGAGATATAGACTTTTGGATTTAATTTTTTTTCAATAATTTTACCAAAAAAAAAATCCTAAAAATTGTCAGATGTCTAATGATTTCATTTTCATTTAAATAACACTTGTTTATTTTTTATTTCAAAAATTCAAATCGTAAAACTTGTCAAATGTCTATGAAAATCAATTTAGCAGATATTTAATAATTTTTAGAATTTTTTTTAATGATACTGAAGTTGGCAGACATTAAAAATTATTTTAAAATTTTATAACAATGCAATTATTATAAAAAAAATTAAATTAAAAAATTCCACATGTGAAAATTAATAAAAATTACAAGTGAAAATTTTTAAAAGCATTTTTTAATTGTAATTGATGTATTAAAATTTTTAAAATTGACAGCTGACGGCTAACTTCAGTATTTTTTTTTCTTAACAAATAAATTATGGCAAAAAAAACTGACAATTAGAAATTAAAAATCATTTTTTGGAAGTAATCTTTTTGTTAAATAAAATTTAAAAATTCTTTAGTGACTGCTAACTTTAATGTCATCAAATGTCTAGTAATTTCACTATAATAAAATAATATTTTTCGAGACTTAAATGTCAAACAATTTTGCCAAAAAAATTAAAAAAAAAAAAAATTAGTTGTAACGAATAATACAAAAATTAATTTAACAATTGAAAAAAAAAAAAAAAATTACCTTGTCCTGGTAAATACCTATTGATCGTAATTTGATCATACTTATATCTCCCACAGCCATGTTCCTCAAATAATCTATAAAAAAATTCTAAATCCGCCGGTATCGGTTCTATCGGCGAGTTCGGATCAACCCGATTGGTCTTGTAGCAAAATTCGTACCCAAAGTGTTTGACTTTGCGATGTTTTAGTTCCGAATTGAGCTCGTGTTCATCCCAGTCAACCAATTGCAGTAATCGTTCTTCTTGCTCTCGACTAATGAATTCCTCGATTAACCTCAAGCCTCCAGGAAGCTGGTCGCCAACTGGTTCATTATTATCAGGGATAGATTCGCAGAAAATTAAATACAAAGTTGTCTTTAAATTTTCTTCGAATTGGCCGTTTAATTTGTCGTAAACATTTTTCGCGACACTCGAATCCTCGAATTTTATAAAACAGTACGATTTACCTCGTGGCATTACTATTTTGTAATTCGAATTATTTTTCGATATTTTATTAATGACAAGCTCTAGGGATTCATGTTTCAATCCGGTAACAAGGCCCGCGTTGCAAATCGCGATGTATTCCGTCGAATTTTCACAAGATACAATGTTTAAATCACGAGCTAATCTTTCACTTGCTTTACGCTGTTTTAAATGACACTTCCGCGATTTTGACATATTTTTTTCCATGTTAATTTTATTTAATTATTTATTATTTTTATTAATTATGAAACTTGGTAAGAGTTAATTATAGGTTAAGTCTTAAAATGATAACAAATAACAAGTACTAGTGTGCGTTGCGCGCGCAAGCGCGCGTGCGAATGTTTGTACGGAATTATCTAAAATTCAAATTCGCGCGCGCAAATTCAAATTTGCGCCTGAGTTTAGGGTTCGCATATATTTTCATGCTTATGATATATTTGACTAATCACGTTACAAATAGTTTTCTTGCATGATATATTTTCGTATTTTTGATCTAAATTATAAGAGTGGATTAAAATTTGACAGGATGGAGACACTTTGCCGACAATGTGGCGGCGGTTAAAAATTTTAAGTTTGCTAGCCAGGAAGTAAAGGCGCGAATAATTCGAACAAAGAGTTATACGCAACCAGAGAAATATAAAATGCTGCCATCCTATCGAATATCTAAATCTGGAGTTTTATATTTTAAATTTAAACATTAAATTGATAAATTAAAGTATGTGATTAGATTTATTTATTAAATATTAGAAATTTTAGTCTGGAAAAAAATTTTGCATAATAAAAAACGGCAATTAAAATTTTTTTAAACATTAGCTGAAAAAAAATGAGATTAAAATTTTTAGCATTTAATCAAATGAACGTAAATATTATAATAAATTAGTAATGTTATAAAATTTATGACTTGTAAGGGGATTGAAACATTCTTACAAATATATAAACCATAAACTGTAAGAAATAAATCGGGTGACATGCGGTAAGAAAGTGGTATTAATCTCTGTTTCTAAATCTGCATAACTTTTCATGCAATTACGAAAGCACGACTGCGAGGAAAGGGCACTAACTTGTGGATTGAAGGGTCTCTGCATTCGCAAGCCATCGGGGAGTCCCCCGGCCTGTGAAAACACGACCAAGGACGGTGGCGGGAGATGATTCGGCAAATATGAAGAATTGTCCATCTATAACAGACACCGATTTTTCTTCTGTACTCTTTAATTAATTTTAAATTAAATAAAACATTAACAGCTAATTTATTAACTCCGACGCGTCGCGATTGGTGCGCGTTTATTATGTCAGACGTAAAAAAATCCTCTATGAAAATAAAAACGATAAAAGATAAAACAGTGGAACTAAAACGGAGCGTTAAAGAGATAAATTCGCATGTTAATCAGCAGGTAGGCGAATTAAAAGTATAAAAGCCGAAATCTAAATCAGTAAACAATCGATATCGCATCCGGCATTAACCAGCCGCGCAAAACCAAATTGCGTGGACAAATGCTTCACCGCAATGGTCACACACAGTACCACCCGCATCATCGTGGTCGTTCGCCGATCACCCAATGCCAATGTATTAATGCCGGAATCAAAATCAAATTGGTTTTATATTACGTCCGCCGTCGCGGAGCAGTCACCATGTCACCAGTGTGTGTCCACAGCGGTTGAGCATATAATTGTCGTCATCACGAGCCATCGCCGCGGACAAATCGTTTCGGTTCTTGCCTATGCTCATCAATCATCCCTCTTTTAATCGATCATTTAACTCTCGATAAACTACTCTCCTATACCTTTTTTTTATATTTATATTTATTATTATTCTTCGGTCATTACTATTATTATCGACACATTTTAACAACCGCAATCAAGTTGTAACCGTCAACTGAAAATGACACTGAAAATGCTAGACAATTTTTATACATTTTTATTTTTTAAATAAAAAGAATAAAAATTGATACAAATAATTTATTAAAGTTAATTTAGCAGAAGTTTTATAATTTTAAAAATTTTTCTTTAACAAATAAATTATATTAAAGAAAATGAGAAGAAAAAATTGACATTTATAAAATTTAAAATGAAATTTTTTAGAAATAATTTTTCGGAGGAAATTTATTTATTAAAAAAAATTGTAAAGTGACTGTTAACTTTAATGTCATAAATACTTTTTTAAAAATTACTAGCACAAAAATAATTGAATTTCTGTAATTTGAAGTTAAATGATAAAATTATTAAAAGCTTAAAAATTATTTTTATAAAATTTGGACCATTTTCATTCTACTAAAAACAAAAATTTAACAATTTTTAAAAAAATAAATTACTACCAAGAAAATCGTCAATTTGTGAATTTTATAAAACGTTTTTATAATAATTTTTTTATGAACTAACTTATTTGTTAAAAAAAATCAAAAAATAGTTTGTCAACATTTTACACGATATAATTTTTCATTTTTTAAAAATGAATAAAATATCAAATTTTTTAATAAAAAAAAATAATAAAATTATCGTAGATTTTTTCACTGTCATTATTCAGTATAAAAAAAAAAATATTTTTTATATCGGAGTAAGACGACCACTCGATTGAAGATGCATTTCACAAATAATAATAAATAGAATAGTTACAGTTGGACCGCTGTCTTTCCACATGATTGCTGAGGTGCGATGATAATCTTCTTGTCAAAAATTTAACAAATCAACAAATACAGCTATTGATTAAAATTATTAAAATTTACAACCATTTATTATTGACAAGTCGAAAATTCATTCTCGTGAATTTTACAGTGTCATTTATCCGCAACGAAGAAATAAATTAAAATAGAAAATTACAATAAATAATAATTAGCGAAGAAATAAATAAATATTTAAAATCACTAAAAAAAAAAATAAAGTTTAAAACCCGCGCGCTGAGCAAAAGAGACCTAACCTCTTCCAGCTGTCACGCGAGCACTACACGCACGTATTTGAAAACCGCACAGTTGACACAGTAAATAAATTGCATTAAAAGCAATGACACCGGTTAAAAAGGAAGCGCTGAAAAATAACAACAATCAGTAAATGTTTTTTGTTGGATAAAAACAAGTGACAGTTTGAGTAAATATTGTTGAAAAAATTTAATTCAAACGGCAGCATGAGCCCGCGCTTTCGGTAGACTCGACCTAACCTAAACCCCGGCAAGTACTGTTGGTACCCTAGCAAAAGAGTTATCAGCTGTCACCCCGTCACGGTAAAACGTGAGAGACAAACTGAGAAGCTAGGTAAGCGGGGTATATTGAATGCTAGAGAAAGCCGCCAGCCCGGTGAGCTACCTCGTGGACATGCGAGTGCAGACTGATTGGAGCGTGGAGTGAGGGTACTTACCCACGTCCCTCGAACGCAGAGGAGCGCGACCGCGGTTGCGGTGCCGGAGGTGGTGGTGCGGAGGCGGAGGTACAGATATGCCAGATACGGAGGCAGGAGGCTGCAATTTCCAGCTCCTACGTCCAGCTCACACGCGTGTTTCCAGAGACTGACGCCACGCCATCTACAATTTACGGTCTTCATGCGCCGGCGTCGATGCGCAGTAGCCAGCCAATCAGGCTCGTCTGAAATTTTTGAATTTTTTATTCGTTATTTTTTTTTTAAGGCTGTTTACAATTCTTAAAGTAATTAATGATATTAAATTTAGCTGTCACTTCAGAATTTTTTTAATTTTCTTCAACAAATAAAATATAGCAAAAAAACATTATTAAAAAAATGGACTTGTAGAAATTTTAATAAATTAAAAATGCAATTTTTTAAAAATAATTTTTTAGAACAAATTTTTTTGGTAAAGAAAATTATAAAATTGTCAAGTGACAGCTAACTTTAATGTCATAATAAATATGACGCTGAAGTTGGCAGACATTAAAAATTTTATAATAATGCAATTATTATAAAAAAAATTAAATTAAAAAATTCCACATGTGAAAATTAATAAAAATTACAAGTGAAAATTTTAGGTGTGTGCTTGCAGTTCCACTTAACAACGGCTAATAAATATTACTAGAACTTGAATTTGTGCGCGCACGCGCGCGCCTTGACTATATAGTTTGCATATATTTTCATGCTTATGATACATGTATCTATACTTCGTGATTCAACACATCACACCCCTTAAATTGGCTTCAACATATACTATACCTTAATTCTCATCTCAATTTTATATTGGGACTAGAATTTGAATTTGCGCGCGCAAACGCGCGCCTTGACTATAGTAGAGTTTGCATATATTTTCATGCTTATGATGATATATTCAACCAATCACATCACGAATAGTTTGGTCAACATATTACTATACCATAATTCTCATCTCAATTTTATATTAAAGACTAGAATTTGAATTTGCGCGCGCAAACGCGCGCCTTGACTATTGTGAGTATAGATCATCCGATGTAACTTATAACCAGGTTGTACTGCAATACCCTTGTTAGTTCATGGAATCAAGATATTTTGCATACTATTGTCAATATAATTTAATGGAGATTAATTCCATACTTTTCAAAAATTTATTAAGTGGAATAAAAATGGAAAAAAACATCAAAATAGTTTAAAAAATTTTCCTGTCTATCATGTATGAAACCCTGAAAACTCTGTAACTTGTGAATTACTGTTATTATTATTTATTTAGTTAATTGTTCATGAAGTCTAAACTCCTTCCGGCCATCCAAAATTGATACAAAAAAAAAAAAGTGTGTTAAACACTCAATTACTTAATCATCACTAAATTCTATTACAATGAATATTATGATCTATCCGGTATTAAAAAATACTGATAACAAGTAGTTCGAAACTCCGTAAGGTCGGTAACGTCGTACAATCAGCTGGCAATTGATTCCAGATTTTAATCGAAGATATCAAGAATGATTTTTCATACTTCGCTGAATGATAAACCGGTAACTCAAGATAGTCTTGACGAATATCTCCTCGGCGTGGGCGAGGCTCAAGAATTTCTAAGTTTCGCCTGATTAGAGGCTTTTGATTAAGATACAATGCTTTATAAACAAGGCACGATAAGGCGAATGGCTAAGTAACTTAGATTCGTTAATTTGTAATTAATAAAATTTTAAAAAAGCCACAGGCTGTATACCTATATATATTTAGTACATTTATCCCACTAGAGGTGCCACTACAGGATTATGGTAAAATTTCAGTTGTGTGATATTTTTTTTCACATTCGCTTTATTTTATCGCGCGCCTTGACTATAGTAGAGTTTGCATATATTTTCATGCTTATGATGATATATTCAACCAATCACATCACGAATAGTTTGGTCAACATATTACTATACCATAATTCTCATCTCAATTTTATATTAGGACTAGAATTTGAATTTGCGCGCGCAACCGCGCGCCTTGACTATAGTAGAGTTTGCATATATTTTCATGCTTATGATGATATATTCAACCAATCACATCACGAATAGTTTGGTCAACATATTACTATACCATAATTCTCATCTCAATTTTATATTAGGACTAGAATTTGAATTTGCGCGCGCAAACGCGCGCCTTGACTATAGTAGAGTTTGCATATATTTTCATGCTTATGATGATATATTCAACCAATCACATCACGAATAGTTTGGTCAACATATTACTATACCATAATTCTCATCTCAATTTTATATTAGGACTAGAATTTGAATTTGCGCGCGCAACCGCGCGCCTTGACTATAGTAGAGTTTGCATATATTTTCATGCTTATGATGATATATTCAACCAATCACATCACGAATAGTTTGGTCAACATATTACTATACCATAATTCTCATCTCAATTTTATATTAGGACTAGAATTTGAATTTGCGCGCGCAAACGCGCGCCTTGACTATAGTAGAGTTTGCATATATTTTCATGCTTATGATGATATATTCAACCAATCACATCACGAATAGTTTGGTCAACATATTACTATACCATAATTCTCATCTCAATTTTATATTAGGACTAGAATTTGAATTTGCGCGCGCAAACGCGCGCCTTGACTATAGTAGAGTTTGCATATATTTTCATGCTTATGATGATATATTCAACCAATCACATCACGAATAGTTTGGTCAACATATTACTATACCATAATTCTCATCTCAATTTTATATTAAAGACTAGAATTTGAATTTGCGCGCGCAAACGCGCGCCTTGACTATAGTAGAGTTTGCATATATTTTCATGCTTATGATGATATATTCAACCAATCACATCACGAATAGTTTGGTCAACATATTACTATACCATAATTCTCATCTCAATTTTATATTAAGATATATATATATATACATATATTATACACACATACATATAAACTGAGAGAGAAAAAGAAAAAGTGTGGGGTCCAATGTTCCGAGTTGAATTACCTTTTTGAATTGAAAGCGGGCACCTACGTCGGCATTGACGTAAGACCAACTCAGTTTGAGACAGGTCGTATAGCTACCAAACATATATAATAATCATAATAAAAAAAAAATAATAATAATAATAATAATAAAATTAGAAAAAGTATAGGAGTTTTAGAACACTAGACAAAGATACATATATATAAATATATGTGCGTAGGCATTGGACTTGCACACGTGCACGGGCACGCGCCTTGACAAAGAACCCTACACCCCCTCTACTCCTAAATTTGCTTTCTCTGTCTCTCCCCGTTCCCCTTTTAGATATTAAACATTCAACGTCATTCACCCCTATATATATGTATATAAATGTCTATCGTCGATGATGGCATATCTGCTGATTACTGATTCTTTTATTGTACACTTACATTTTTCCAACTCACTACTCACTACCGAAGGTATTATTAAAATATCCTACTGTATATTGTTATCGTTATTATTATTGTTATTTTTCTTTTTGTAACACTCGACTTTACCTTAGTCAAATAGTCATTATTATCTTTACATAAATGTACAATTATACTCAGCGTGAAGCATGATTTGGAAACTTTTTTGGTACGAGCCATTGCGCTTCTACGGTCAGTAGACACGTTTGGGTGATCATTGCACGCATAAAAATGATTTTGTTGAAGTAACAAAAGACGGGATAAATGAAAAATATGTTGTGGTAACAAATGAGTATAGTTATAGCAACAAATTCATATTAGTTGCATTAACAAAATGTTTCAAGTTGTACTAACAAACCAGTTTGTTCAATCACAAAATCAATTTGTTTCACTAATAAAATCATTTTGTTGCTGTCACAAAATGACTTTGTTGCTGTAACAAAGTGATTTTATTACAGTAACAAAACTAATTTGTTGCCAAAATATTTTCCAAATCCTCAAAAGCTTATCACAAAAATAATTGTGTATAATGACACTCAATGGGTTATTTCAACAAATTCTCATTGTTATTCTTACAAATTCTCTTCATTACTACAACAAATTTTCTTTATTACTTTAAAAGAACAATTTTGCTGTTTCAACAAAAAAATTTGTTATACCAACTATAGGATTTTGTCGAATCAACTAAAAGATTTTGCCATACTAACAAAACTGTTTTGTTGTTATAACATATCAATAACTTGTTATATCCTAAATTTTGTTATTTTAACATATGATTTGTTATCCCTATGTTAACAAATTCATTTATTACCACAACATATCTTAGATTATCTTAACAAAATTTTTTTCTGCCTGCAGGATCGAAGTTTCTACAGGCGTGCTAATTTCTATTTAAAAATTAATTTCAAATTTGGATTGATCTCAAAACTAATTCATATTTGTGTCAAAATATCAATTTCAATCTTAAATTCATTTTGAATCAGAATTTTTTTTGCACGAGTACGTATGCAATACGATTGACTCGATTAGAAATTTTGAAAAAAATCATTAACAGATTTAAAAAATAAGTTAAATAACAGCAGAATGTGAATTTCAAAAAATATTTAGTAGAATCTAAATTTAATTAATTTATTAATTTTAATAGAAAAAAAAATACCTGGGAAAATTAAATAAATTGAGATATAAAAATGAAATTTTTTAATCATAAAATATTTACAAAGAAAAACTATTAAATTTACAAGTGTGAAAATGTAAAAATTACACGGTTGAATAATGTTATATTTACAAAGGAAAACTATTGACTTAACAGGTATGGATATGTAAAAATTATGTAATTAAATAATGAAATATTGACAAAAAATTATGTTAATTTTTTTGGAGTAAAATACTGATTTGGAAAACTTAAAAAAATGAGACATAATAAGTTTTGATTAATTGATTACATTTTAGCTCTTATTGATGGGAAAATTTATGTTTCAAGAGATTTTTAGAGGCCAATGTCTCCGTAATTGAACAATGTGTAACTCTCTTAAAAATTACAAAGCAAAAATATTTCTTTCAAGTCTCTTAAAAAAAATTTTCAAAAAGAAAAATCTTAATCAAAAAATAAATAAAAATTTTTCTTCTATTTTTATTTATTTAAATTATATTTTTTAATATTTTTAGAGCCTTTAGGAAAAAATAATTTTTTTACAAAATTTTAGGGTTTCCATGTTTTACCCCGCTATCGTCTTTTTCCCCCCTCCTTTCTTTTGTAACGTAAACATTGCATTTTTAAAATGAAAAATTGAAAAATTTTTTCATGATGAATTAAAATTTTTTCTATAAAAATTTAATAGTTTTTCCTCATGTTAAATTTATATTTTTTATAATGTAAAATTTACATTTTTAAAACTGTAAAAATGACATTTTTACGCTTACAGTTTTTTTGATGCAAAAATTACATTTATAAAAATGTAAATTTAAACTAGTAACTTTATTAAAAAATTACTTAGAATTTTTTCCACTGTAATAATTTGCAAATGAGTTAATAACACTTTTTGTATTAAAAAATGATTCAAACAATTCAAAAAAAATTCCGATATTATTTTTTTTTTTTTTTTTTTTATTATTGAGAAAGCTTGTAAGTAAATTACAAGCTAAAAGTTCTGGTAAATTAAACTCAAGCGCGATTAATCAATGCAGCGCCTTTGATAATCCAAAAAAATCGAGTTCGTGGATGAACGAATCCACAAAGAATGCCGATGACTAGTCGAATCATCTTTTCCTCTCCTCTCTATCAATCTTATGATTATTATTGCTATAATATATTTAAGAACCCAGCACATGTTCTTATTTTAATATCATATCACTTATTTATTTTTCGTCACCGAAAAAAGAAAATGACCTTACCGGATGCTACTTAAAATATTCAATGTAAAAAACTGTTTTGGTATTTTAGGAATGATGTTCGCTATTAAGAATTTTATTATTATTATTTCGTGATTTTAATAATATTTTTCTCTTAAATAAATATTTTAGTTTTGGTTTTTTACAGGAGTTACTCAGAAAAATGGTTCACTTTAGCCAAGAAAATGTTTTCTTCCTTATTATTTTCTTGAGTGAAAAAAAAATTTTTTTTCACACAAAAAATTTCACTTATTCCAACAAAATTAATTCTCTTGTTTTAAAAAATACAAATCTTGGTCCAAGAAAATTTATTCAAGTCAAGAAAATCTTCTTGTTTTAAGAAAATTCAGCCTTTTGCTCCAAAAAATTTAGTTTTTGATAGAAGTTAATTTTCTTGTCTTGAGAGAATTTTTCTTGCTCCAAAGAATTTAATATAAAGATAGAAGTAAATTTTCATTAATATTTTTATTGATTAACATGTCAAACAGGAAGATCAAATAATATTGGATTATTTTTTTTTCATTCAATATGTATAATTGCACGCCCGTGTAAAAAAAAATTGTCCCAAAAATGTCCCAAGCCTGGGACATCCAAACGTGACACAATTTGGGACATTTTTGGGACTTATTTGGAATAACCAAAAATTTTAAAATGGTGCATTTAAGTAATTTTTCGTCAATTTTACGGATTTTTTTGAAAATTTTCAGAATAATTCTTCAATTTTACGACAATTTTACTACAATTTTAAACGTTTATTAAATGATTTCAGAAAAAAAAATTTATTTTTGCTCAGCTGAAAATTTGTTTAGGAATTGATGGATAAAACGTTTATTGACCATTTTTAGGACATTTTTAAGACATTTTTGGGACATTCTTAAAATATTTTTAGGACATTTTTTAAATGTTTTGAGGATAATTTTGAACGTTTCTTAGATGATTTTAAGACAGTTGTTTTTTTCACGGTTGTAGATAAATCCTTAAATTAATGGATAAAAAATTGTCCTAAAAATTTTCATTCATTAATGTTACGATAAATCCATGACCGTGCAATAATAAATTGTCTTTCTTTAAATCATTTTAAAAACGTTAAAAATTGTTCTGAAAATATTTTTAAAATGTCCTAAAATTGTTCCGAAAATGTCCCAAAAATGTCCTCAAATTGTCCTTGAACTGTCCCAAAAATGGTCACTAAATGTTTTATCCATCAATTCCTAAACAAATTTTCAGCTGAGCAAAAATAAATTTTTTTTTCTTAAATCATTTAATAAACGTTTAAAATTATTGTAAAATTGTAGAATTATTCTAAAAATTTTCAAAAAAATACGTAAAATTGACGAAAAACTACTTAAATGCACTATTTTAAAATTTCTGGTTATTTCAAAGATGTCCCAAATTGTGTCACGTTTGGATGTCCCAAGCTTGGGACATTTTTGGGACAATTTTTTTTTACACGGGCGCTTAAATAATATAAAATGGGTATCAAGTATTCAAGAGAAAAATTTTCTGAAGGTGAGAAAATTTTTTTCTCAGCTCAAGTAGGTAGCGCTGTGTCCGTAAAATATCTAAAAATCTTGATCAAATATAAAAATTTATTGTATCAAGTATTTATGATAATTTGAATTAAGAAAAAATTACTTCGACCAAAAATAGAAATTTAAGAAAAATTTTTACTTCGGCCAAAACAACTTCGGTCTTCCTTCAGGCACCCGAAAATTTTCTTGAGCCAAGAATTTTGTTCTCCAGTCAAGAAATTTTTCTTTCTGTATACCCTTGTTAGTTCACGGAATCGAGATATTTTGCATACTATTATCAAGATAATTTAATGGAGATTAATTCCATACTTTTCAAAAATTTATTAAGTGCAATAAAAATGGAAAAAAACATCAAAATAGTTTGAAAAATTTTCCTGTCTATCATGTATGAAATCCTGAAATCTCTGAGTGCGAACTCTATAAGAGAGTACAGCAGCGTAAGATTACACTGGATATGATCCGAAAAAATATCCCATATAATTTGAATTATAGTCAGTAGAATCTTGGATTATATAATTTTTTTCAAAAATTGTGATATTTAACTTATTTCTTTTTTAATTTATAAATTTTTTTGAGAATTGTAAAATTTGTGAAAATTGTGGTGATGATCGGGTATCTACTTGCTTTCTAACGACAATACGGTAATTGTCAATCCTTTGTTTGGATAAGTGTTGACAATTTTATTTTTTATTTTTGACACTTGTAAATTTAACGAAATTTTTTTATTAATTAAATTATTTTAGATAAACTTTTTAAATCTTTGGTTTGAAAATAGAAAAATTAGAGAAAAGATTTCTTTGAGAAAATTAAAAATTTTTTATAATTTTTATTAGAAAATGGATAATTTTTGAAGATAAACTCGAGATAAAATTTAATTGGAAAAATGAAAAATTATTAAAGAAAAATCGAGGGAAAATTTTGTAAAGAAAATCAAAGGAAAAACTTGAAAGAAAATTTTTTTCAAGAAAATGAAAAATCTTTAAGAGAAAATTAGCAACCTTAAAGTCATTATGTGACTGCCGTGAATTGTTAACTATAAATAAATAAAATTTTGCTTGATTAAATAATGACTTTTGTTAAATTGCACTGTACTTTCTTAAATATTGAAGTTTTTAAAGATATAAGCTCATCCCGATGTTAACATCATCAAGAGCTTTCATTTGAGTACCCACATGCATTTTGATAAATTTTTCATATATACATATATATAATATATAAAAAATATGAAAATGCATGTGGATACTCAAATGAAAGGTCTTGATGAGTGTACCATCGGGATGAGCTTATATCTTTAAAAAGGTCAATAGTTCACAAGATACAAGGTCATTTCTTAATTATGTAGAGATAGAGTATTTTCGAATACAGCCTAAATACTTCATAATAAATTGACTATCGGTAAGAATGATATAAAACCTCGAAAAGGCACAAATTCAAATCAAGACCTTTGCACTGACTCTAAATTTCACTAAAAAAACCGATTTTATCATATGGCTATCCTGGACACAAAATTTTTTTTGTTCTCTTAATAATATAGATTATTGAAATTTTCATTAGAAAATTTTAATTTTCTCAAGTAAAATTTGAGAAAAACTTTTCAATGGAAAATTTGAGAAATTTTTAAAAATTTTAGTTACAAAATTGAAAATTTTGAAGGAAAAACTGAAGACAAGATTTTTTTGAGAAAATGAAAATTTCTAGAAGAATTAGAATGAACATTTTTTGGAGAAAATGGAAAATTTGTGAGGAAAAATCGAGAAAAACTAAAATTTTTCAATAAAAATAAATAAAATTTTGTCTACCAAACTAAAACTGAAAAAAAAAAATCAAAAACAACTAAAAAAAATGATTATTTTTATTACAAAAAATCAATTATATTTAATGACACATAAAAAACCCGTCATATATAATTAAATTCGAATTGTACTTGCTACATATTTTTTTTTTTCATGGGGCAATGGTCAGAGCAATATCAGGCAGTGGTTGTTCCGCCCCGAGGTTCATTTCCGACTCTGTCTAAAAACAGTTCCCTGTTCCCTTTCCTTCTCGATAAACTAAATAAAAATTTCGCCCGAACATTATATATATATACTCAGTTCCCTTTACTTACGGTACACGTACAAGTCTGTGGCCATACACTTTATCTATATCTACAGCGCGATGCCCGTGTCGCTCGTGGGGGATAACGTATGCGGGCAGATGGTTCCAACCCCCTGCCCCCCTCACTCATTCGTACCCTTAATCCCATTCCCCTACTGGCTCGTACTGTAAACCTTACACTCTATACTGTACCGCTCTTACCCCACACCATCCATCCCGAAAACCCCAGGGCTCACTTTTCTCTCTCTCTTCTCTCTCTTTCTCTCATTTACTCTCTTTTCACATAACTCTACACACACATGTTATGCATGGACCAAAATATATTTCAAGACCCACTTTTCCCCTAAAATATCTTGAGAGCACCCTCAACCACTTGTTGCCTTTTTTAACTTCCTTTTATCGGCACTTTCTTCATCAAACTGTTGCTTTTGATTCAACACGTGGATTTATTGACGGGAGAAAAATATTCTTTTATTTTTGATAAAATTTTTTTCTAGTTATTTATTTTATATTTTAATAATTATTAATATTTTATTCGAAAAAAAAATATTTCTTCTAATTTGTTATTTTTTATAAAAACTTACGTTAATCAATATGTCATATGTCATATTTAATAAAAATTAGTTCAGTAATTGATTAAACTAAAAATAAATCTCAGACGAGCTTCTTAAGAGCGTCAAAAAATGATTTTTATTTCATGTCTTATAATCTCAGAATTAACTTTTCTCTAGTGAGAAGATTTAATGCTCATGCGCCACCTGTTGGAGATTTTTAAAACTAAATTTGTTCGAAAAATTATATATGATCAGATTAAGCTTCTATGTGACCATTTCACAGTATATATGGCAGTATAAGGTTATATATGTTCACATCAGGCTAAGTATAATAATGAAACAATAATTTTATTTATTATGATAAATAAATAAATTTGTACGTTGATTGACATGTTTTTGTTTGTGAAAATTGATTAGGTAATTAATAAACTAAAAATCAGTATCTGATAAGACTTTTAAAAGAGTGAAAAAAATGATTTTTATTTTATAATTTAGTTTCTAAAAATTAACTCTTCTGTAAGGAGAAGATTCAGCGGCAATGCGCCATCTGTTGAAGATTTTGAGAACTATTTTAGTGAAAAAATTATATATGACTAGATCAGGTTATATCGCATGATTTAATATGGAAATTTAATAAAAAAATATATATTAAATATTAAAATATACACTTGAGTATAAATCAAAATCACTGCATCAATAAAATAAATAAATTATCAATTGAAAGAAATAAAAAAAAAAAGTCTAAAATGAAATGTATATCTGATAGAGGTGTATATAGATATAGAAATAAATATAAATATAAATTGGGTGAATAAATGCAAAATTACTTGAATAGAGTACATTGAATGATATAAATTCGGGGACTGAGACTAGACTGCGCATTGAAAGTAACAACAATAGAGAAAGAAATGAGAAAGGTAGAAGGTAGAATGTCGATATAGGTGTAGGTAGTAACCTTGCGCAAATCTCGTCAAGCATAACGTAGGAGAATTTATTTGGGGATCGGAGGGTGAAGGGAACCTAACGTGGCATGCGACGATATTCTATTGTCCCCTTACCTATACAACTAAGACCCGTGGCTCCTCCACGCACCAGCGCACCCTAGTTTCTCGTTCCTCCACTGTACTGCGTTTCTATTGTTCCGGGCAGAGTTAGAGCGCAGCAAGTTCTTGCTCTTACACATAACACGTACCACATATCACATATGTGCAGGCTCGTGCTACGGAGGGTGCCTACTCTCCCCCTCCCCCTACCCTCAAGATAGAACGACCCATTTCACCTCCTCGGGTTTTAAATACGACTACCTTTGCTGTAACACGGTGACTCTCAATTTTTTTTTGATATTTTGAAATATTTTTTGGAATTTTTTTTTTTTTTTATATTTATATCTTGGAAACTATTGGTCGAAAGTTGATCATCACAAATATGAAATTAAAGATAAAGGACTAATCTTTTAAATGAAATTTAGAACATTTTTTTATCTTCGATATATCAAGAGATATGAATATTTAAAGATTAATAATAATCAATAAGTTTCCAAAAATTCAAAGTTCTGTCATTTGGATATTTTTAAAAATTACATACCTCAAAAACTATCGGTCGAAAGTTGATCATTACGAATATGAAATTGAAGCTCAAAGCCTGATCTACTGTACAAAATTCGATTCAATTTTTTATCTTTAATGGTTCAAAAGTTATGAATATTTAAAGATTAATAATTAGTTTCCAAAAATTTGGAATTATGCTTTAGGAAAGATATTTTTAAAAATTTCATAACTCGAAAACTTATAGTCTAAAGTTTATAATCACAAAAATTAAATTGAAGCTAAAGACCTAATCTATCCAAAAAAATGCATCCCAATTTTTTATCTTCAATTGTTCAAAAGTTACGACAATTTGAACAACAATAATAAGTTTCCAAATTTAACAGCTCCATGACTTAAATACTTTTCAAAATGTTATTTCTCAAAAATTAATAATCAAAAAAAATTTTTCAATATATTAAATTGTTCTTAAATATTCAAAGTTTGGATAAAATTTAAAATTCGGATAAATTTTTTGTTTTTAATAGTTCAAAAGTTACGACCATTTAAAGATTGATGATTAGTTTCCAAAAATTTCTTTATTTTTGCAAAGATTATTTTTTAAAATTCCGTATCTTGAAAACTTTCGATCAAAAGTTGATAATTACAAAAATTAAATTGAAGATAAAAAATTAATCTGTAGAATAAAATTTGACCCAATTTTTTACCTTTGATATTTTTAAAGTTATGGCTTACCAAAATTTAATAATGATTTTACAAAAATTGTGTTTTAAAAAGATTAAATTAAAAAATTTTACCTTTCAGTAACTATCGATCGAAATTTGTTAATCATAATCTTTAGAAGTTTAATTTCTAAAGTTCAAAATCAATTATTTTCACCCTTTAATCCTAATAGCTCACGAACAAATACTAGACATGAACCCTAATCTAAAATCAAACTATCTCTAAGTCTCCATCCCCATTTCGCAAATAAACAATTCGTCCTTATTTTAAATCCTTCATCCTACTTTGCAAACAAAAACTAAAACTGCAGATGCACCGGATTTAGATCTCGAAATCAACCCTGTTCTACTTTTAATTCATTTTACTTCTATTGAATCCCGCAAATTGCGTCCCTGCAGATCCTAATCCATCAAATCGAAAACAGAAATTGACTTTATTAATTAAATATATTGAATAAAAATCGCGATTAAAAATGACAACCACTGTCCGATTATCATTATCATTGTAAATCAGTGGGTTCCCCACTACACACTACGGATCAGGACCCGAGGGTTCAAAAACGACTCTCAGGACCCCGGTCTTGGGGTCGGTGTTCCCTCAACTTTACTCTCAACACTCTATATCTACTCAGAACCTCTGCTCTCCACTCTACGGTTATAAAGTAGTAGTAGCTATAGTAGTACTCAAAACCCTCTATACCCCCTCGACATACGTTGAGCGGCTCGACATATGCCACCTGAATGCCCAAAAAACCCGCCGGCCTTAGTCAGGTTTTTTGGTCTCACATATGTGTACATAAAAACACATACGAACATATTTACACATATGAAAACGTCTACGCACATGAATATATCTAAATTCACAGGTAAACATATGATCATATAAAACACGTACGAATACATGTGAATACATAGAAAATTTTTTAATGAACATACATAAGCACATATGAATGTATGTGTGAACATATGATCACATATGACACATATAATCATATATGACACGTATGATCACATATGGCACATATGATCAGATATGATTATATATCATCATATATGATTATATATAATCATATATGATCACATATGACCACACATGACCACATATGACACATATAAAAATATGTGTATATATATATATATATATATATATATATATATATATATATATATATATATATATATATATATATATATATATATATATATATATATATATA
>JZSA01004462.1:0-12083 GCA_000956155.1 Cotesia vestalis | reverse complement strand
CCCTTTTATAAAAAAAAAAAAAAAAAAAAAAAAAAAAAAATAACAATCAATAGTCAATTTTCAACAATAAAAAAAAATTTCAAAAATATGAAAATCTTCAAAAAAAATTTTTTCTTTAAAATTTTCGTAAATTTTTCAAAATTATTTTACAATGTATTTATAAATAATTATTAAAAACTTCTAATTAAAATGTCAGAATAATACTGTAATTTTCACAGTAATTTAAAAAAAAATTTTTTTCTGTAAAGAGAAGTCGCGCACCTGCTAACAGTAGAAGAAGCCCGTGGCGTTTAATAAATATTTATTCAAAATTATTTAGTGGGAGGATCTTGATACATATTCTATATCATTGCAAAGTACAGAGCTGAAACAATAATAACAATAAAAATAAAAGTGATATTTAAGAAAAAGAAAGACAGAGGAGAGTAAGAAGAAGAAGAAGAAGAAGAAAGAAAAGAAGCAGCGCGTGCCGTGCTTATTAACTTTTTTCTCTTTATTCGCGTTGTACATCGACATTATACTTATTTCACTTATCTCGTCGTTGATGGAAGGGAGAGAATCCAACGAGGGGTGACCGGTGTTACGATGTTGCATTCTGAGACACTCTTTCACTGCACAAACAATAAAAGTGCGCTGAGTGAGGAAAGAAGAAAGGAAAAAGGGTATAGAGAAGGGGGTATGTACTTCTTTAAACGCGCGAAGAAATAACGCAACCGTATTTGTACCTTTGACTATATACACCTTGCATCTTGCATGGTACTGTCGTGTGTGTAAATGAATGTTGCACGCATGTATGTACGCCGGACCTTTATTTTTTTTTTTCTTTTTATTATTATTATATATATATATATTAACACATGACCAACGTAGACATTGCACTAAAGAACTTTGTTTTATAATAAATAATAGTTTAAAAAAACTAAAAAACACGCTTTTTAAAGAAAACCGAACTAAAAGAATAGAAAATGTTTTAGTAAATTTAAATTAAGAATAGTGTTAAAAATTTTAATAAATATAATTAATAATAGTGTAAATAAAAAAAATGTATTTTATTTTAAAAAAAGCGTGGGGTGCATGGGTCAATAAATGTAAATATTCTATCGACAGATATGAGTAGAGTGATTATCATTTTTAGAATATCTTAAAAAGCACCCCACGCTTTTTTTGCTAGTAAATCATGCTAGTAATACAAAATAAAATAAAATTGAACGAAAAATATTAAAAATTTTCATTTATCTTAAAACAGTATAAATTTTTTGACCCGGGCCATTTTTTTCCAAATGGTATTTTTGGTTCAAGATTTTGGCTCTTGAGTCAAGTTAATTTTTTTATCAGTGTGCAGAAAATACAGAATAGAGTAATGAGACTTGTATTAGGTGTTAATAAATACCCGGAAAAAAGTAAACTGTAATAAATAACAGTCGATTTATAATAAGTAATGATCAACTGCTAAAAATTACCACTTCAAACAGTAAAATCATGATTTTACTATTCACATTGTAATATTTACAATTTACTCTTTGCATGGAAGAAAATACATGGAAGAAAATACTATTTCAAACAGTAATATTCGCCATGTAAATGTCTAAAATCTTAAAGTATAATAATTAAGAATTCACACTTTAATATTTATCATTTCGTACCTAAAAAATGATGTTATGATATGTAAAAAGTATAGAATAAAGTTAATAAATTTCTAATACAAGCAACGTCAATACTTACAAAGTAAAATGGTAAATTTTAAACGCAACGCTAAAAATCAAACTGTAATTATTGACTTGCTTAGACTGGTAAAATGAATATTTTGAAAGTATAATTTTTACTGTTTGAAATATTAAATTCTCCCAGAGTGAGACCCCCTTCTCTTTCATCTGAGTTCCCCTTCTCTTCATAATATGGACTATATATTGAAATGGCAATTTTTACTGTTTGAAACTGTAATTTTTAAAGATAAAAGAGTCGTTATTTACTATAGTGACAACTACTAATTACTTATTTTGGATATTAAATTATAAATTGTGGCTTTTATACTTTCTACATTAAGTTCTGTAATATTTACATTTTTGTACGAATGTACGAATGTTTTGTACGAATTTTTTACAAATGTACGAATTAATAAATAAAACTGAAAATAGCTATTAATATAATACAAGAAATCGCTCCGTGTTGAAAATTAATCATTCTATTAAATGCACTCGGCGGAGAAATGTTTAGTGTACAAAGGATCTAAACTGTATGATAAGTTTCCGGAAATTGTAAAAAATAAAGATAGACTTCCGTATTTTAAAAGACAATTAAAAGAATATGAAAAAAATCTATTTTAATGATATATTTTATATTGTGGTTGGAAAATTTTAATTGGTAATTTATTTTTTATTTATTTTATAATTATTGCAATGAAAAAAAGATAGCAACTTGCTAAATAAAGATTATTATTATTATTATTATTATTATTAATATTAGCATTTTAATAAAATAATTATATAAATGATAGCTATATAAAATTTTAATAAAAAAACAAGTGTGTTATTTATATAACTCATTTAGTTATCAGTAAAAAAATGGGAAGCGTTAAAACAAGCTCCAAGATGATCCTGATCCTTGGAGTTAAGAATTGAGTATGTATTATATCTTCGCTGAGTAGAGAGTAGAGCACAAATAAGAAGCAGTAAAGCCGTAAAGTATGAGCCACTTATTTTCCCGAAGACAAAATAATAATATATTTTAAATTCCAAGTCTAAAAAAAGAAAAAAAAAAGGAACGGTCACATAACACGGTTATGTATAATATTTCACTGGTTATGCTTCTTTTTATCTCCGTCTCAATTTACGTCTTAATCCTCAGATTGGTGATCCGTGATCCCTATGCCTACTCATGATGATCATCCGACATCCAAATTGGCGCTTCTCTCGTCATCTTCATCGTAAGATTCGGTTTTTTTAAAAGAAGTTATATTGCCAATTTTTTACTTTGAACATATAAAATATCATAAAAGAGCAAAGTCCCAAAGTAAACCGACTTTTATTTTATTTTTATGTGTACGTAATCCCGAGCACGTTTCATTAAATTATAAAGCTATTAAACACAAGCTACTTTATGGTCTCCTGGTATTTCGGGGGCTTGTCACGCAATAAACCCTTTTTTATTTCATTAATTAATATGCCGAAAAATTGTATAAAACTAATTATTGATCCTAACATTAACAGTGATTAATTACGCGTAAAAAAGTAAAAAAGAGATGATACATTATTAAATTTTATCAGTTTAATTAAATAAAATTAATTACTTTAATTTTATTGAAAAAAATAAACTTTTAAAATGAATAATAAAATTTTTAAAGTCAAATTTAAATTATAGCTTGAAGTGATAAAAATTATTGAAAAATTAGATGTAAAAATTTTAATGAGTTTGTTTTCTCAAAATTTACTTAAAATTCTAAGAATTGGCCTTACTTTCGTCATTCAAAAATAATTTGATTTAAAAATCATATCATTTGATAATAATATCTGACATGGAAAAAAGAAAAATGGAAAAATTACAGCTTCAGATTGTAATTATTACATTAAAATGTAAATATTCTATTCTATAATGTAATTCTTATAAAATCTGTAATAATAATCTGAAACTGTAATTTTTCCTGTTTTCATCACGGAGCGTCACTTTACTTTATATGGAATTTTTCCGTGCATTCTCACATGTATATCTACGTACGGAACTCTACTAATGAAATCAATTGTTCGGTTTATTGTTCATACAAAATAAAACAAAACTAGTACACATTGCGCGCGCAATCGCACGTCTGAATGTTAGTATGGAATTATACACAGAAAAAAAGGTTCACTTAAGCCAAGAAAACATTTTTCTTCCTAATTATTTTCTTGAGCGAAAAAAAAATTTTGGTGACGCAAGAAATTTTACTTATTCCAACAAATCAATTCTCTTGCTTTAAGAAATACATATCTTGATCCAAGAAAATTTATTTAAGTCAAGAAAATGTTCTTGTTTTGAGAAAATTTAGCCTCTTGCTCCAAAAAATTTAGTTTTTGATAGAAGTAAATTTTCTTGCCTTGAAAAAATTTCTTTCTTGCTCCAAAAAATTAAATATCTTGATAGTAAATTTTCATTAATATTTTTATTGACTTACATGTCGAATGGGAAGATTAAATAATATTGAATCATTTTTTTTTCATTCAATATGTATAATTGCACGCTAAAATAATGTAAAATGGGTGTCAAATATTCAAGAAAAAAATTTTGTCAAGGTGAAAATTTTTTTTCAACTGAAGTAGGTATCGCTGCTTCCCTACACGGAAAAAAAAATATTGTTAAAATGACTATCCAACGTATCCTCAAATGACGTTTTCTTAAAATAACGATCCGGATTTCTGATTTAAGGATTCATTTGTTTGACTTAAGCATACAGAGAATAGCTCTTGTAAATATATGTAGTTTCGTCAAAACAGGCAACTGTTTTGTTAACGTGAGGATCTGTCTAGTTGAATTGACTAAATGTAACGCTAAAATAATGTTACGGATCGTCATTTTGATGATCCGCTGGATAGCTGAATTGGCTATACAGCGTATCTCTAAAAAAAATGACTATACAGCGTATAGTCAGAATAACAATAAGTATCCTTATTCTAACGATATTTTTTGCTCCGTGTAAAGTATCTAAAAATCTTGATCAAATATAAAAATTTATTGTATCAAGTATTAATGATAATTTGAATTAAGAAAAAATTACTTCCACCAAGAATAGAATTTCAAGAAAAATTTTTACTTCGGTCAACACAACTTCGGTCTTCCTTCAGGCACCCGAAAATTTTCTTGATCCAAGAATTTTGTTCTCCAGCTGCTTTTATGATATATTTGACCAATCACGTTACGAATAGTTCGCTTACATGATATATTTTCATATTTTTCATCTAAATTGTAAGAGTTGACAACAAAATTTTTGTTAACTTCCACCGTGAGACCGAATGCAATAGTTAGATTTCCAAAGGAATCTACTAAAAATTCGTATGTCAGTACCAAATTGTATAAAATAAGGATTAATAGACAAATGTCTACCGTGAGCAAAAAGTTTCAGCATTCCTCGATAAAAATAAGCACCAGCCATTTTATTCGCCTAATTGAGTTACACTGTTTGTTGATGATGCCTCGCCGGTTTTAGAGCCTCGCCGTGTCTCTTAGATTGCCTAATCGATTATTAAGCCCAACCGGTAACCGGTGGCTGAGATATTCGTATCTATCCTCTATATTGTATAGGTATATAAATAGCCACCGAATCCGCCTCATTTACTCTCTGACATTCGCGGCCCAAGAATCCCGGGCGGATGGTGAATAATCTTATCGATTAAGGATTAAACGCTCCTCTAATACCCGCCGTTTATATACTTTTTATCTTAATTAAAATAATAAAATACCTTGACTTCGCCTACTAGCGACTCCTAGATCGACGCAAATTTTTTTCTATTCCCATGGAATTACAAATATCCATACACGAATTTATTTTAAATGATCGATGAAAAATAATTCAAAATAATGAATTTTATAGATAAAATTATAATGGCCCGAAATACCCTTATATGACTTGATATGCCCCTATTAGGTCTAATATGGTTATGTATACTCATAAATAATTTTTCAAACGAATTTAGTTTTAAAAATCTCCAACAGGTGGCGCATGATCATTGAATATTCTCGCCAGAAGAGACTTAATTTTGAGAACTTAATATATAAAATAAAAGTTCTTTTTTTTTCTTTCTAAGGAGCTTATTAGACGTTCATTTTTAATTTAACCAATTTTTGTCAAACATTACATATTAATTGACATAAATATTTGTAAAACAGAACATAGTATTATAAAAAATAATCAAATTAAAATTGCACAATTACACTAATAACATTCGAAAAAAATCCTGATTTTTAAATCATCAATACAATATTTTGATGTTTCCGTATGTGGCCCGAAATACCCTTATATGACTTGATATGCCCCTATTAGGTCTAATATGGTTATGTATACTCATAAATAATTTTTCAAACGAATTTAGTTTTAAAAATCTCCAACAGGTGGCGCATGATCATTGAATATTCTCGCCAGAAGAGACTTAATTTTGAGAACTTAATATATAAAATAAAAGTTCTTTTTTTTTCTTTCTAAGGAGCTTATTAGACGTTCATTTTTAATTTAACCAATTTTTGTCAAACATTACATATTAATTGACATAAATATTTGTAAAACAGAACATAGTATTATAAAAAATAATCAAATTAAAATTGCACAATTACACTAATAACATTCGAAAAAAATCCTGATTTTTAAATCATCAATACAATATTTTGATGTTTCCGTATGTGGCCCGAAATACCCTTATATGACTTGATATGCCCCTATTAGGTCTAATATGGTTATGTATACTCATAAATAATTTTTCAAACGAATTTAGTTTTAAAAATCTCCAACAGGTGGCGCATGATCATTGAATATTCTCGCCAGAAGAGACTTAATTTTGAGAACTTAATATATAAAATAAAAGTTCTTTTTTTTTCTTTCTAAGGAGCTTATTAGACGTTCATTTTTAATTTAACCAATTTTTGTCAAACATTACATATTAATTGACATAAATATTTGTAAAACAGAACATAGTATTATAAAAAATAATCAAATTAAAATTGCACAATTACACTAATAACATTCGAAAAAAATCCTGATTTTTAAATCATCAATACAATATTTTGATGTTTCCGTATGTGGCCCGAAATACCCTTATATGACTTGATATGCCCCTATTAGGTCTAATATGGTTATGTATACTCATAAATAATTTTTCAAACGAATTTAGTTTTAAAAATCTCCAACAGGTGGCGCATGATCATTGAATATTCTCGCCAGAAGAGACTTAATTTTGAGAACTTAATATATAAAATAAAAGTTCTTTTTTTTTCTTTCTAAGGAGCTTATTAGACGTTCATTTTTAATTTAACCAATTTTTGTCAAACATTACATATTAATTGACATAAATATTTGTAAAACAGAACATAGTATTATAAAAAATAATCAAATTAAAATTGCACAATTACACTAATAACATTCGAAAAAAATCCTGATTTTTAAATCATCAATACAATATTTTGATGTTTCCGTATGTGGCCCGAAATACCCTTATATGACTTGATATGCCCCTATTAAGCCTAATATGGTTATGTGTGCTCATATATAATTTTTCAACTGAACATAGTTCTAAAAATTTCCAACAGGTGGCGCATGATCATGAAATATTCTCGCCACAAGAGACTTAATTTTAAGAAGTTAATATTAAAAATACAAAAATTTTTTTTTCCTTCTAAGGAGCTTTTCAGGCGCGCATATTTTTCATGTAACCATTTTTTGTCAATCATTACATATTAATTAACATAAATGTTTGTAAAAAAAAGCAAAATATTTTTTTCATTATAAAAAAAAATCATAAAAATAATTCTTGCTGCTTTCATCTTTAATTGTAAGTATATAATTATTATCCTTCAGAATATCAGAGAGTAGTTTAACATAGCAATACAATAAATGATAAAAATATCATTGTTATTATTATTTTATTTTTATTATTATAAGTATATCAATGGTTTGGTCAGACTGAAAAAAATTTAAGTAGACGTATTTAGTTTTGGAGCGAGCTGATCTGGGATGATGGTTCTACCTCCGCGTTATACCTCATTCATCCTCATCCTCATCCTCAGCTCGATATACTAAATTTTGTTATTTATTTTGGTCGGGGTGGTGTATCATTATAAACTCGCGTGCGCTGCCCCCGGTCATTCTCATCTCATCTCATCTAATCCCTCCTCCTGGCGTCTCGAGATTTCTGGCTGCCGGACCTCGGACCTCATCCTCATTCCCAATACAACTTACAAGACAACATCGATCCACACGCACTTCCATCGACAATTAGCGGCGAGTGTGTAGTATGCGTGTGGGCACATTTTACTACAACCATAAAAAACTACTTGAGTTTAGCACACTTTAAATAAAATTTTATAAAATTATTTTTTATACATTTTTTAAATGAAAATTTGTCCTGGGTTCTTCAATGCACATTTAAGGTCATTGTCCTTTCGATTTAATTTGATAATGACGCGAAAAACGCGATGATAAACGACCGCTGAAAAATATTTGAATAAGTAAGATGAAGATGAAGGGAGGAGCAGCTAATTTTAAAGACCGAATTTCAATTCTGACAGCTCTGGGAAGCTAAAAGTTATCTTCCAGATAAGGACGAAGGATGAGAAGAAGTTATGCAGCCGAGACAACTTTAATGCCCAAGCGAACCGGAGCAACTTCAAACTTCAAGAAAAGACGCAGACGTTATTTAAGTAATTGAAGATTTTTGCATCTTCATTCGTTCCTCTTTTTACACTCCAGTCACGGAAGCTTTTGCTGTTATTTTTGTTTGGTTAGTTTTTTGGAATAACACGAAAGGGGTGTGATTCGATAAATTAAGGGTTAAGAGAAAATTTATTCCTTACGTGTATCATGTTCGATTTTATTTTTAACGTAATTAACTTTTTTTGGGTATCAATCGTGTGATATTTCATAAAAAACTTGTCAGGAGTTTCATTTGATTGGTGAAAAAAAATTTTTTGATGTTTAATTTTGGGTTATTGGTAAAAGATTCAGTTAAATTGGTGTGAATATTTTTTGTTGGGAATTTATTTCCTGCAAATAAGGTGTCAGGTGATTTTTCTGTATCTTTAATATTTAATTCACCATTTGAATTTTAAAATTACATGATGAAATTTGATATCTTTTTAATACTGTATTGCTCGATAATTTTTATACAGTTATTTTATCGTGGTAATTTTTTATAAATTTCACATTTTAATTTTTAATTATTCTATATAATCAATTTTTATAAACGATATCGAGAATTTAAGTTAATTAATATTTCATTTACAAAATTTTTTACGAATAAAAAATATGTATATATAGATATTTAAAATTGTAAACACGCTACTCTTTCTGAATGTACTAAATTATTACATTTACTTAAACTATACTTCAAATTTAAAGTATATTATTTATAAATAACATAACATTTTTATATTTAAGCAAATATTTCTAATCTTAATTTTATTACTTTTGTGAAACATAATTCTATGTATTTTAATTCTTGCTACTTGCCTTGGCATTTAAATTCAATAAATAAATAAATTAAAATTACTACTTACATGATATGTAAATCGAAGCTTGATAAAAGAGCTTTAAAGTGTATATTACCACATTTTGGTATCTTATATAGTTCAGTAATTACGGCACACGGCGAAAAAAAAAAAAAATAGGGATTTTCCCTATTTTTCCAATTGTAACATAGGAATTTTTTCTTTATTAACATGATAGAAATATCCATGTGACATAGGAAAAACTCATTTATGACATGAAAAAAATTTTTTTTTCAATTGAAAAAAAAATAGAAATTGAAAAACACCATTCGAAAATTTTCAGAATATTTGTAGAAAATTCCAAAGTTTCACATGAAAGAAAGAAAAAAGAAATTAAAAATGTTCATCATCGAGAAATTCGGAGTCTTTTCGGAAAATATAAAAAATAACGATGAAGATAGGTTTGAATAATTTTTTTCTATTTTTTTCCAAAAAGAACATTTAATAAAAAAAATTTGAAAAAAAAAACGTCCCGATAAGTCAATTTTTGAAAGAGTTATGGCAATTTAAGCCACACCGTCCATAATCAGCTGGATTTTTAATTTTTTCGAAATGTAAAGCAAAATTTGAAAAAAATTTCTTCAAATTTTTTTATCACAAACCGACGGTATATCACTGTTTTACTTTTAAATTATCTGAAATTGCTTGAATAAGAAAATTGATATGTAAATTTGTAATTATTAAATTAAGTTACATAAATTTTAGTGATAGATGAATTTTTCCTATGTCACATGGATATTTCTATCATGTTAATAAAGAAAAAATTCCCATATTAACATTGTAAAAATTCCTATGTTAACATTGGAAAAATTTCTATATCAACATAGAAATTTTTCCTATACAAAAATAGGAAAAATCCTTATGTTTTTTTCGCCATGCAAGTTTAAGTTGTAAAAACATAAATATTAACAATTTTCAAAATTTCAAAATCACTTTATTTCCAAACTACTCATCCGATTACCCTCGTCTTCAAACATAACTTTATAGTACTTATTAATAAATAAATTCATTCTTTAATTTTTAAATATTCAATTTTGATTAAAAAATTTTAAAATTAAATTAGCATTCATTTTACAAAATTTCCATTGATAAAAAATTTTTTTTTCTCTAATCTTAAATTCTGTACAAAAAAAAATAAGAAAAAAAAAGGATCTATTTTTATGGAAAATTAATTTACTGAAAAAAAAAATTTTCTTTTCAGCTTAAATTTTACTAATAAATTTTGTAAAGTGTTACAATTTTTTTTATTTATAAAAGTCATTGGGAAATTTCAATATTTCTATCAAATTTTATTATCACTCAAATATTTTTCCGTTCTCTTATTTTACCGCAGTAATTCTTGCAAATTAAAAATTTTTCATATTCTAACATTTCGACGATAAATTTTTCCTGAAAAAAAAAAAAAAAAAATAAACCTACTTACTGTTTTTTTCCTACCCAGCAAATTATCATCCAAAACTGTTCCGAATTTTTCCATTACTCTCCATAATTAGTTTTAAAAATAAGCCTCACCATAAAAATAAAAAGAAAAAGAAAACTCAACTTACCAACAAAAGTAAGCGGAGTCCGTAAACGAAAAGTAGAGTATGCCGGTCGCGTGGCAAAATTTACGCATGCTCCGGGCACGCGATCTCCTGAAAAAAAGATAAACAAGCCGCTTTTTTTAAGGTTATTTCATTACATTCGAGAGAATAATCTTGAAGATCGCTGATCGCAATTGCTGATCGATTACGATCCATACCCATCACCCGGACTGATATAACATATATAACGCGCCAAGACTTATATATATTAATATAAAATAAAATACTCATAACCGGTAATCGAAACCGGGCAGATATAAGAGCTAAATTCACAAGTGAAATTTTATACCGACTTAATTTGCTTAAATCGTTCTACTTTTTGGAACACTTGCTTCATTTTTCTCAGATCCTCCAGCCGGATTATTTTAAAGAAGAAAAAATTGTCATCATCGGCATTTTAATTTCCGCGATTTTTTTCTACAATTTTTCAACACATGGATAAAAGGGTTTATTTATTTTTCAAAATAAAACCATTTATTTATTAAGTATTTTTATTGTAATTACTATTTTTTAATTTTCAACAATTATTTTTTGAGAAAAAAATCAATATTAAAAAAATATAAAACAGATTAAGAAAAATCATTAGACAAATTTATTTTTTTTAAGAAAAATTTTTCAAGTATTAGCAATTGTTTTAACTTTGTAATAAATTTTTTTTGGGGAGAAAATTATACTTATTACATATTACCATTATATTTTTTTTAAAATAATTATTAATTTTTCTGATACATCGAAATGATCAGTTTTTCAAATTATAATCTTCAAAAAATGTCTAAATAAAATTTAGACACTAATTATTTTTTTTAATATTAAAAATAAATCTTTATCAACATTAAAAAAAATTTATTAACAATAAAAAAGTTTTTATCAAATAAAAATGAATATTTATTAGTAATTTGAATTTTGTCAGAATGATTTTTGTTTTGAATGAGTAAAAAATTGTTTTAAAAATAAAAATACAAAAATATTAGAATTAGAATTAATTTTTAAATTTCTATTTGATGTTTTTGACATATTTTTTTTTAAATACATAAAAAAATGAACAGTTTAAGAAAAAAAAAGTAAATTATCACAATTTTAACAAATAAAACAAAAATTTATCAATTTTTTAGAAAATTGTGATATCCAACTTTTTTTTTAATTGCTCATTTTTAAAAAAAATCTATCCGAAATTTTTTCCCTTAAAATTTTTTTTTAAATTGTGATATTCAATTTTTTTTTTTTAATTATTCGTTTTTAGATGTATTTTTCAAAAAAAAAAAAAAAAAAAAAACAAAAACA
>JZSA01004459.1:0-10702 GCA_000956155.1 Cotesia vestalis | reverse complement strand
GAATACAAACATTCTCATAAGATTAAAACCTGTCAGAATAAATTTACTCTAATAATGTTTACTAACAAATCTAATGATGCTGAATATTTTCCGTCAACAATTACTACAGAGTCGTGAGTAAAATTTTATGTAAGTGATAATTTTTTGAATTAGTTTTATTAATTTGTTTTTTTATTTTGTTTCAGAGAAAAATCATGTCAATCATTACAAACTGATGATTTAATTTATAAAAATAAAAATGTACAGTCTAATGTTCAACACAGTGTTGAGGTAATTATTATTATTATTATTTAATTAAACAAAAATTTTATCCTGACGGTTTATAAAATCAATTTGAATTCGATGATGCGTTCAAACTAGAACTTGTCAAAATTAATAACAATTAAGGGGGGCGATAAATGTAAAAAAAAAAAATCAATTTTTTTTTTCCATAAATCATTAGAATATCATCTCAAAAATACGCCTGTAAATTTTCAAAACAAAATTATCATTATTTATATATTAAAAACTCATTTAAGTGATTGACCTTAACTCGGTGCTTGAGCGTGTGTCAAAATTTTAAACGCGTTTTTCTCGAAACGACTTTTTTGAAATTTGCGGGCGGAATAACTAAAAATTTCTCAACCGATTCCAATGAAATTTTTTACACGTCTACTTTATAGTAATAGCTTCTAGTTAAACCTTTAACATTCGAAAAAAATTTTCAAAAATTAAACCTTTTACCAAAAAACTATCGAAAAAAAGGGTAAAAAATCAAACTTTTTTTTCTGAGGTGTGCCAATTTACGATTTTTTGACTTTTTTGATTTTTTTATTGGTTTAACTAGAAGATATATGTTCTATAAATACGTACAAACTAATTTTTTTAATTTCCGATCACCGTACGAGAAGTGAGAACGCCCGCAAATTGATGTCTTTTTCCGAGAGGGTCTCGGCAGATTCATTTTTACGGCGGTAATTTTGAAAAAAAAAATTTTTTTTTAATTTTTTTCTTTCCTTCAATATATAATAAATAACCCTACGAAATTTCAAAATGATTCATTCATTCTTTCCGATTAAAAAAAATCATCAGAAAACGGTAAAAATTAAGGTGTTTACATGTATCGCCCCCCTTAAAGCAAGAAAATTAATTTTGTTGGGATAAGTGAAATTTCTTGTGTCAAAAAACAATTTTTTTTTCGCTCAAAAAAATAATTAAGAAGAAAAATATTTTCTTGGCTCAAGTGAACCTTTTTTTCTGTGTGGAAGCGTAATTTAAATAAGTTAAATATATTCCGGGTATACAATCGCGAATTTAAAATTTCAAACACTATACACCTCGAAAGAGAAAAAGAGAAGTGAGTTGGTATTTAATTTAAAGTAGCCTACACACTCTTGTAGAAGAAGACTTGGACAGTTAGGTCGCGTGATGACCAATCATTGCCCACTTTTTTTTATTTTATCATGTTGATATCCCGCGTAAGGTGTCCGTACACGTACCGGGTCCCCAAGTCAACTTCCAAAAGTCCAAGTCCGCATATGGACACTATAAATAAAGGCATATATATATATATATGTATACATATGTGTTGAGAATGGTATGGACCCCACGAGGTGAGATAACGAAGACATCGAGTTCCTTTTGGCATGTACGACTGCTTTCGCGCGCCGGGAACTCTTCGATCCTTGATCCTTTAGGGTCCCATTTATACATATACACATATATTTAACACATATATGAGGATGAGCATATAAGACAGTACTCTCGGGGTTTAGCATTTGCTTTAGCTCATACTAGGGCCCGAGGATGCGATAATCGGTGAATGTGAATTAATACGAGAGCAGCATAAATATATTACAGGTATAGGTGTGAGAGTTCCAAATGAACTTTGCAAGACTAAAGGGCTTGAGAAGAGAACACGCCTACTTGGTTAATATATTATACATCCAGGCTCCGTCTCGATGTTACTTATTCAATCGAGTAAATATATTTATGCACTGGATTGGGCATTGAACAAAGTTGTAGGAACTAACGAAGTTATCCTTCGAATCGGTATCTGCTATTTATTTATATATGTATATATGAATGAATAAATAAATCCTTGATCGGTTTGTATCAATCGAGTATTTATTTTATCCAACCCTGGAGCCAGTTTGTACAGGTGAATGCTAATAGTGCTTCGATTACGATAAATATGTTTGCTTTTGATGTTATTTAATAATTAGTTAGTCGAGGATTCAATGTAAAAGGAACACTGATAACAATTTGTTTGATTTTTAATTGAATTTTATTTTGAAAACTTGTTTTTTGTTAAAAAAAAAAAAAAATTTTGGCTCGGAAAAATATTTAGAAAGAATGAAAATTTATTAGATTAAGTCAAATTTTTTTTGACCCAAAAAAAAGTTTTATTCTTGCTCCAAAATAACTTTAGTATTTCTCAAATATTTAATTTAACTACAAATAAATTGAATTTTGCTTTATTAAATAATGACTTTTGTTAAATTGCACTGTACTTTTTTAACTATTGACATTTTTAAAGATATAAGCTCATCCCGATGTTACACTCATCAAGAGCTTTCATTTGAGTACCCACATGGATTTTGATATATTTTTCATATATACATATATATAATATATATAAATATATGAAAAATTTATGTGGATACTCAAATGAAAGGTCTCGATGAGTGTAATGTCGGGGTGAACTTATATATTGAAAAATGTCAATAATTCACAAGATACAAAATCATTTCTTAATTATTAACATTTTTAAAGATATAAACTCATCCCGATGTTACACTTATCAAGAGCTTTCATTTGAGCACCCACATGGATTTTGATATATTTTTCATATATACATATGTATAATATATATAAATATATGAAAAATTGATGTGGGTACTCAAATGAAAGGTCTTGGTGAGTGTAATGTCGGGATGAGCTTATATCTTTAAAAATGTCAATAGTTCACGAGATACAAGGTCATTTCTTAATTATGTATCTAGAAATGGAGTATTTTCGAATGCAGTCTAAATGCTTATCATAATAAATTGACTATTAGTGAGAATGATATGAAACCTTGAAAAGACACAAATTCAAATCACGACTTTTCCAATGATATCAAATTTAACCATAAAAACCCATTTTATCACATAAATACACTGGCCACAAAATTTTTCTTATTCTCTTAATTATATATCTTCTTTAAGGGGTTACAAAACTTTAAACGCGTTTTTCTCAAAACTATATTTTCAAAAACGGTACCCACGATTCCTCGAGAACTACTCAACCGATCTTGATGAAATTTAAGACAAATCTTCGAGATGCAATTTACAATATCTTGAATGGAAGATTTTTTTTTCTTCAATTACAACTATTTAAAAAAAAAATTCCACGAAATTTTCAATTTTTTTGTGAAAACCTCAGTCAAAAATCAAATTTTTATTTTTTTTTCTTCCGTTCAAGACTTAGTTTGAAGTCTTAACTAGAGCACATATTTTCTTTTTTTTTTCACTTCAAATGATCCTGCTAGGAGTTTTACTGATCACGCGGACGCATCTTTTTTCCGAGGGCTCGCCGGAAATGACGTCACATTAGCAAAATGAATTTATTGAAGATTTAATTTAATAAAAAATAGCAAAAATTCTGGGGTAGCCTAGACAGTCAACTAATTTAAAAATTTTTTTTTAACTTTATTGTAAACAAATTTGAACCTTAAATTTCAACCATAATTAAAGTTATTAAATATTAAACTGTCAGAAATTTTGTAATTTTTAAAAAATACAAAGGCGTTCATAGTTCTCGATATGCTCATCAAAAATTTTCCCGCAAATTATAAAGGTTGGAACTAGTAAAAGTCCAGTCCATACTTTAAAAATTAAACCCCGAAAAATTGAGGAGATCCATGACGACCTCCCCGGAACCCTGAAGATTTTGAAAAAAACAACTTCCCTCGCCAAATTTCGACTGCCGTATTTTCAGATAAATTTTAGATATGAAATGTGGGAGTAAAGTGGGAGGTTCGGGATCCAATAACTCACTTTATAAATGAGGGAGTAAAAAGTAGAAAAATTAGAGAGTAATTTTTTAAAAAATGACACTTTTTTTTTTTTTTAATTAAGGTAAAGTACCCAGTACTTGAACACTTCTAAAAATGGGACCAGTAGTTGAACAGACTTTTAGAATTGTTGTTATAGAAAATCCATATATATATTATGAGTAATATTCACATGTTATAATTATTCAATGATACAGTAATTGATTTCTGTAAGTTTTTTCAATTATAAATCAAAAAAATTATATTTTTTTTAACTTTAAAGTTGACATATTGAGAATAGCCGATAGATGCTATTTTTTTCATAAAAAAGGTACTAAACCGTGAACCGAACAATCAGAAAAAAAAACGGTACTTTATCATTTTAAGTAAAAAAAATTGTACCACCCAATAAAATAGTCTTTTCTTAATATTATATATTTTTTTCAAAGACATAAACTAAAATTTTTATATTAAATTTTAGCGTTCAACTATACCTCCAAATTTTCCAAGCGGTACCCAGACTGAAATGTTAATTTTTTTTTTTTTTTTAATTTTCGAGGATTAAGTAAAATTCGAAAAAGTGTCGAAACACGAGACACAAAATGAAGGCTAGAAAAAAAAGTGACAAGGATCGGAGAAAAATGAGACCAATTTATCTGGTCGCCAAATCATTAACGATCGGATAAGCCCGAGCGATAAGCTTAGAACACTGGAATTTCTGTCGACACCATGTTAATAAGTTAGTTCCACCTAAACGGCTTATTATTTCGGTTAACACGACCATAGCCTCAGTGTCCCAAAAAAATAAACAGGTCCACCATCGACAATCTTGGAATCGTGGCGATGCCGACAGAGGAGATGCAAGAAGACATTATATCGGTGCCGATCTTTACTGGTACAATCTTACCTTGCTCTGCACCAGTCAGTTCCATGTTAGTTGTTAACTAGTTCATTTGTTCCGCCGATAGAGATCGAAATGGCGCCAAATTGGTATCAAATTGGGTCTGCAGTGCTTTTTTTTTTTTTTTTGGTGTAATTTTAATTAAGACGTTGCCCACTGCAATTCTGGCTCCTCAATCGTAAACCGAAGATTTAAACTCCCATCCAAGGTGGATGCTAATGCACTTGTGTTTTAGTATCGCTTGCTGGTATCGTTAATATTCGTATTAACAATTATAAAACTTAAAACTCGATAGCAGATCACTGGGAAGAATTCAAATCACCGTAAATTTTATAAAATATCTCTGCTAATAATCTCGGGCAGTAATCTTTTCAAAGAAGACCACACGAGGATACTTGGAGGTTCGCGTGCCGATCCAATCTGTGTTTTAATTCGCGGTCTTTAAAATCTTTAAATTTTGGTCAGGTTTGTGGGATTAATTTTTATTGCTGGATGATGAAGAAATGTTTTAGGAAATTTTGAAAGATTTTTGGAGAATTTGAAATAAAATTTTGGGGTTTGTTTTGAGGGAGTATGAATGGAAAATTTTATTCAAAATATTATGTCAAAGACATTCTATCAATAATATAATAAAATATTAAATATCATTACCAAAATATCATACAAATTAAATTTAAAAACTATTAGAACAAAAATACCCTCTCGAAAATATCATGTTAAAAATATTTCCTCAAAAATATTACTTTTAAAATATCTTGTCAAAAATATAAAATTAAAAATATCACCTTTAAAATATCCTCTCAAAAATATCTTACAAAAATTTAATTCGAAAAATATCAGAAAAATGTAGCTTTAAAAATATTGGATAAAAATTAATTTCTTTAAATATCTTCAGAAAATATCATTTTAAAGGATTTTCTGAAAAAGGTCCCTTTTAAAATATCCTCTCAAAAATATATAATTAAAAATATTCTCTTAAAAATATCTTCTAAAAAATTTGATATAAAAAATATCATAAAAATGTAGTTTTAAAAATATCGGATAAAAATGATCTTCTTTAAATATCTTCTCAAAAATATCATGTTAAAAATATTTCTTCAAAAATATCACCTTTAAAATACCTTATCAAAAATATAAAATTAAAAATATCACCTTTAAAAAATCCTCTCAAAAATATCTTCTGAAAAATTAAACGTAAAAAACATCATAAAAATTTAATTTAAAAAATTTGGGATAAAAATTATTTTTTTTTCAAAGTCCTCTCAAAAATATCATTTTGAAGGATTCCCTCAAAAATTTCGCCTTTGGAGTATCTTCTCAAAAATGTGTAATTAAAAATATTCTTTCAAAAATTTCTTCTAAAAAATTTAACGTGAAAAATATCATAAAAATATAGTTTCAAAAATAATCTTCTTTGAATATCCTCTCAAAAATATCATATTAAAAATATTTCCTTAAAAATATAAAGTTAAAAATATCCTGTCACTAATATCATTTAAAAAATTTCAAAAAAAATTTTTTTCAAAAATATCGGATCAAAAATATCACAAAATTATCTTGTCAAAAATATCTTTTTTATAATATCATCTAAAATATTTTTTTCAACCGTATTATGTCAAAAAACTCTCTCAAAATTATCAAACTATTATTTTTTGAACTAAAATTTTTATAGAATAATTAATTCACGTTAAAACTAATTAAAAAAATAATTTCATCAATTGTAATAACAAAAATCCAATAGGGTATCTTAAAAATCAAAAGTTGTTAATTGTTTTATTTCTGTAAAAAAAATAGTGCTAATACAAAGACAGGACCACCCGTAGGATCCTGTGAATATCATCGGTAATTATCCTGTCGGCGCTTGTAAAAAAAACCGGTTAGTTTTATATTAATAATAAAAACATATTTATTTACATGTTTAAATAACAATCCTCGTATTTTAAGTATTGATCTTTATAGTACTAGCAATAATAATAAATAAATATATGAAGATGAGGTTGGGATGGGATAGATAATTATTTTTTAATATAGTTGTTTTAAATGTTTGACATTTCAAGATTTAAATCAGCATGAAGAATTCGGCGCTACGGGACACCGTTTCTACCAGATCCTAGTTTAAGTCTTAGTTGTAGTTGTTGTCTTAAATCTATGGCATGCGGGCGTCGAACAATGGGCCCACGAGGCAACGAACCTCTATACTAAAACTAGAGTAATCTGGAATCTCCAGTCCCTAGAATATCCCTTCTTGTCTCAGAGATTTGTGATATAAAACCACCTGAAGCGAGAGATTAAGTATTTAGCAACCTAATTATTTACAAAAAAAAAAAAAAAAAAAAAAAAAAAATGAGAGATGAAAACAATTCAACAATGTATAAAATTTTAAAATAAAAAACAAAATATATATACAATTGTTTAATTTAATGCTTTTCGATGAGAATTGTTTGGTGAGAGATTATTTTTTCAATATTAATAATCATTTTTTTTTTATCCATAGACAAAAAACATTAATTGCCATTTATAATTAAAATATTGAATGCATCAGCGAGAAAATTTTAATTAAAAATAATTAATTATCCGCTGATCCATTTAATAATTATCCAATTAAATAAAACGAACAAAAATTTAATAAAAAAATAAATCTTTCAGTTGCAAGACGTGGTCTGGACATGATGCGGGTACGAGCGACAGATCCGCGACCATGCCCGAAGTGCGGTAAAATATACAGATCCGCCCACACGCTGAGGACCCACTTGGAGGACAAGCACACCGTGTGTCCAGGCTATCGGTGTGTTTTGTGCGGAACAGTGGCCAAGTCCCGGAACTCCCTGCACTCGCACATGTCACGTCAGCACCGCGGAACATTATAAGAATACAGAACAAAATAAAAAAATTTTTAATTGAAAAAGTTAACAGCTGATGAAGAGGGGAGGGGGTCTCAAAAACATGGCACGTGACCATGTCCACGATTCTGGCCCTTTTATCAATCTGAAATAAAAAAGTAAAATTAATTATTAATCTAGAGTAATTTCGCTATGGCTGGAACTACGGAAAAGTTGAAAAAAAAAATTTTTTACACAAAATACCGAATGCCGGAAAAAAAATTTTTTTTCAACCCCTTTTGCATGCCTTAAGCGCGAACGCGCGAAGACATAGCTCTGCTATCGTCAAAAAATTAAAATACCCCGATTTCCTCGGATTAAATCGCCTTTTAAATTGTTTATACATAAAGAAATTATATAAAACACGCTTTGTTGCTAAGAGAAATGATTACTGAACAGTTTAAATATTTTTTCATAATTATTTATACCCGTCAAATAATAAAAAAATACAAAAAAAACCTGATTTCACGATATATGGTGTCATTTTTTCAAGTTCGCATGGAGGGGTAAACCTTATAACTCTTGAGGAATTTCATTTTTTCACTCAATCTTTTTTTTAAACTGTTCATTAGAGTTTTCCGGATAACTGTCGGAAAAAATCGAAGCTTAAAATTTTTTTACATAATTGAAATTAATTTATTTCGGCTGGCTGTTTGATCCATTGTTTATGTTTTGGTCAGCCCTATTAATTTTTTTTCTGAAATATAGGCTGAGTATGTAACTATACTATAGCCGAAACTATATAGTAGTGTTTAACATATTTATGTATATTATGAGTGCTTAAGGCATGCTCATTTGGATTTTCCAAACTTTATTTTTGACTTTGTTGAGTTTTTTAAAAATTGTGAAAATTGAAATTTGACGATAACCGTAGCTTCAGCCATAGCGACATTACTCTAGATTAATAATCTTTTTTATTTTTTTATTTCAGATTGCTAGAAGGGTTGGAAACGTGGGTATGGTAACGTACCAATTTTTTGAGATCCCCCCCCTCCACTTCATCAGCTGCTAATTTTTTGAATTTTCAAATTTTTTTATTATTTTTATTTTGTTCTGTATTCTTATAATGTTGATAAATAACTTATAAAGAAATGTATAATAAAAATTTTGATTGGCTTTTTTTTACGGCACGTAAAAAAATTACCTGAAATTCATGCTTCTAGACCAGAATACCCCCTTAAACAAAAAAAGAGAAAATTTTATTTACTTTAAGAGAGTTTTTTAAATAAAAAAATAATAAAATTTAAGGTCATTATTATTGTCATCATTTTATCATTTTGTTTACACTAAAATTATCTAAATTTCGATCATTACAAAATTGTCACCATTTCTTATCCCAAACCCACTTTTTGCCCCCAAAAGCCTATAATTTACACCTCAATTCCAAAAACTCCGGCAGCAGTGAGCATTATTTTCCAAGATAACAAAAAACCCGTAAACTGTCACGCGACTGGCGTCTAAAATCTTGATTAGAAACAAAAGAAAAGAAAGCCCCTGCCGTCTGGAGAGCGAAAGCCCAAGCGTGCAGCAATGCTGGTCCACGTCCTTCCGAACATTATTCGATATTTGACGCTCAAAACAATCTATCTCAGACCCATCTACATCCATACTAAGATCTGCGGTTAGATCTCCAAATTTCGTGCTTCGTCCGACCACCCACACCATTCTGGCCCCACAGGACACTATTTTCCGAACAAAGTGAAAGAAAGTTGAGTTCAAAAAATGAATCAAATTTTGAAAGTCCAAAAGTCTGTTTATGTTTATGTTTTGATTCTCATTGACCTATTTGATGTCTCTGTTACTTCCAATTCTTCATATGTGACATATGAGTGAAGATTAATCAGCAACACCACACGATCTGTGGCTCAATCCATCGGAAGCTTATTGAGGACCACCCGAGGACATCCGAGCGCAAATCGTCTTCGTTTTCTCATTTTTCTCTTTTTTTTTTTTTTTTTTTTTTTTTTTTTATAAGAGTGTAGTGTGATAGCGATGGCTCCTACCGAGTGAAACTGAACGGCATTGGACGAGTCGGGGATAGAGGACACTGTGCTGAATCGGTAAAAGTGTAAAACTTTTATTATTTAGTGGTATATATCTGTCCATTTACGGTGACATAAATGACCTCCCGTCATGCCGGTTATGGTTATTATTTATCTCCTTCATTCATTCTGTGGGCGCGAAAATTCTCTAAAAGATTTCCCGGAGTTTCCGGTCCTTTCATCGGACTCTATGCTCTGTATACTCTGACTTTACTTATTGTGGGCGGGCGTGATAGGAGAACCTGGCAATACTAGCACCACAGTCAATTTAAAGCACAATGCAGCCAGACCGTAAATAGAAAAAGAAATACAATATAATTTGGACTAAATGACCGATTTTTAGTTCTGCGGTCGACGGAGGAGAAACTTTCTTTATTATATTTGAATATCGATTTTTGGCGTGGCTAAATTTTGTTTTTAGGAATTATTATTGCCGTGAAGGTGTCGCTTTTTTAAACAGAATTTTAGAAAAAATTTATTGGTTTTGGAAATGAGAAATTTTGGAAAGTTATCGGAAAAAAAAATAGTTTGCACTGAAAAAAAAAAATTCTTGAGTGCACGAAAAGAATAAGATGACATTGGATATCATCCCAGATTATACTCAGTGATATCTAGGGTGAAAGAAATTTCAGATAGTAGCTAGTATAATCCAGATTACAATGAGTATAATCCAGATAGTAGCTAGTATAATCCAGATTACAATGAGTATAATCCAGATAGTAGCTAGTATAATCCAGATTACAATGAGTATAATCCAGATAGTAGCTAGTATAATCCAGATTACAATTGGTATTATCCAGATATCACACCGTATAATCTGGATTATACTAGCTACTATCTAGATTATACTCATTGTAATCTGGAT
>JZSA01004457.1:0-20083 GCA_000956155.1 Cotesia vestalis | reverse complement strand
TTTATATTTAAGAACGTTCCAAAAAAAAAAACCGTTTCCTCAAAATTTTTTCGAAATTTTGAGTACCTGTGCTCATAAGTATCCTCTATACGCAGGTATTTTTTTAAATAGTCCTTAAGGCACTAAATTTTGAAATATTACCACTTAAAATTTGTATATTTTTTACATACAAACCCTATGCTGACCGACATTCAAGCGAAGTTTTATTAAAAAATCAATTGCACTTTTCGCAGGATTGTTTTAAAAAACTGAGAATCATGAATTGAAGATATATCAAGTATTTTTTATAAAAAATAACATAAACGAGCATTGTTCATTTTTTTATAAAAAATGTTTGAAGTTAGTGACTTTCGATATTTCACGTGAGTGGAAGTAAGTGAGCGATAGTCTATAAAAAGAGGCATCTATAGTGCGTGAGGAAGAAACCAATAGCCATAACCTATTCGTCTCTTTTTCATGTCTATTTTCTTATGAACGTCCTTAAAATTAAATATATGAAATAATAATTCGAACTGCTATTTTTTTACAGCTTGATTTTTGAAGCGACGTTTATAAATAGACTGAAAAAAAATATTAAATTGATTTAAAAAAATTAAAATTGCAGAATCAAGAAATTTCTTTTTTTTTTTTGGTTTTAGTCAATTTGATTTTCTATGTAAATTTTATGTGTTTTTAAGATTCATCGTATGAATTCAAAATAGAGTAAATTTTTTTTTTTTTTTTTTTTTTTTTTTAATAAAAATCGTTTTTATTAAATTATAAATTACAAAATGCGTATTTAAATATTTTTAAAATTAATCGTATAAATAAATAAAAATAGTTTTTATTAATTTGTAAATTACAAAATGTGAATTTAAATATTTAAAAAATTAATGTAACCTTTTTTCTTAGTTTGATTCAACAAAAAAAATTTTAATATTTACACAAAGTAATTTTTCCTTTTTTTCCGCGTAACAAAATATTGCATAAAAAATTTTTTTCATAAATTTCTCTCTTTATTAATTTATTTTTTAAGAAATCCTAAAAATTATAGTCCTAACGATAGAATAGCTGAAAAACAAAATAATATCACTTTCAAGACACCGAATTTTGTCACAATCAGTTATGAACACTCTTTTGTTGTTTCAACTATCCGCCTATGGAAAAATCTGCCAACTGAAGTTCTAAATTCACAGAGCTTAGATGTCTTAAAAAACAAAGTGTTTGAGGATCTGCTAGAACTCGAGCTGAAGGATCATTGATTATCATTATTGTTTAAAATTGTCTTTCAAATTGTGCCGGTCATATCAAACTATATTCAACAGATTAAATTGTTCCTTTAAAATTAAAAATATTCTAGTTGAATTTATGAAATAAATTATTAAATTTTAATTATATATAAAATTAATTTAAATGCTCACCAAAAATTGTTATACTTCTTACGTGATACTATGTTACATTTTATATAAAACATTTATATATTTCTAAATAAATAAATAAAAAAAAAAAATAATTTTTTCCGAAAAAAATCAAATTTAAAAAAATGCTCCATATTTAAAAAAAAAATTTATAAAAATTAACATTAAATTTTCAATAAAGTTACAAAAACATTGCAACGAGCCCCGAATCAAAATAATGCAATACGAACGACAAACCAGCGTGGAAAAAAAATCGAAGCATGGCGAAATTGAAAAAAAAAAAAAAATCATTTATAAAGTACAAAGTACAGAGTAAAACCGAACTTAACATTAACCATTGCCAATAACAATTTTCTTGCTGGCAGTAAACTTAAGCACTCATAATACCCGGTAGAACAATAAGGGTTCGTAAAATTTATAAATGGGTGTTTGTGCGTACATCGAACAGGTATGTCCTGCTTTTCATCAGATTCACTTGTCCAAAAATTAGTTATACCTGACCATTCTACAAACTACATACAAGTTGCTCCCTCGGAGCTCCGAGGGATATTATGCCTGAGCAACCGCCCTTATCCCTAAGGCTCATTCCAACTTTATGGACATTAAAGCTTTACTTATTTCACTCGCTCACCATTATGCATTATACCGAATAGAACCCTCGGGCTGTAATTGCCGTGTGTCCTCAGACTTAAATTTAAGCCTCAAATACTCATCCTCAGTCTTAACTTAAAACTCAGCTCTGTACTTTGGAACTAATGCCTAACTTACCCCCTACAATAAATTTCTTAAGGTAATTAAATTTTTAAATTTTACACTTTGTCCCGACACATTAACAGTTTCAAGTCCATCTATTTAAATCTATTTAAGATCGTAAATCATAAGTCAAGTGAAAATTTTTAATTTTAATGCCCTCAGGTACTCAAATAAAATTTAAATACTCAAATAAATAAGACCACATAAATTTTACTCCATCATTATATTTGTATATTCAATAAAATAATGTATCATATATAAAATATTTTTAACATTTTAATATTTACAATCTTCGATGCTTAAATTTATTACAATATAAATTCTATCTATTTTTATAAATATTTTCCAACTAATCTTAATCTTTTATTTTTATAAAATCTTAATTATAAAACAAAAAACAATTTACAAAATTACAAATTACATTTTTTTTAAAATTTTAGATTATTTACAATTTTGTCGTTCCTTATTGAGGAATTGTGAAATTTTTCAGGATTCCAAGAGAGTATTGACTAGATCACAGGCGTATATTTCAGTCCTTGCACATCCCGTACCAAATTTCTGAAAAAAAAAAATAATAAAAATTTTTATTAATTTTAAATTCACATTTTTTTTAGATCGATTCGATGTTTTTTAGAAACTCTGATTTGTACTTTTGATTTGAGATTTTAAAAGTGCAGGTAAACGGGGTTGTCAGGTAGTGGAGGGCTTTGCGTTTAGAACTGCGGGAGTTTTTATACATATATATATGTATATATGATATATAAGCTTCGGAAAGAGATAGAGAATTGGAATAGAGAGAAATAATAGCGTACCGGTTCAAAAACCGACAAAGAGGAGGGAGGCGACTGGTATATCCTGAAACTTCTTTCAGGCATTCAAGTTAAACGCACCGCGAGACTAAATTGTCCTGGGGATACTCTATGGGTGTATATGTGTATATGAGGATAAAGATGGAGAAAAAAATATGGTATAGATCCGAACAATTCGAACGTTCATTCAGAAAAACAAGATTTTTACAATCGCACTCATTTGTCACGATATTACATTTTTTTAAAATTTTCATTGTGGAAAAATTTTGTGTCATTGATTAAAATTGTCTGTCATTTTTTAAGTCTCAAATATTTTTTGGGGAAAAAAATTTTGTCAATTTTTGATCATTTTTTTTTTTTTTAATAAATATTCAATATTAAATAAATTAATTTAAAAAAATTTAAGTAAAAATTTTGAAGAAATTTTAATGAAAAATTTATAAATTTTGATAGGATTAAAAAATAAAAAAAAATACACTTGTATAAATTTACGGTGATTTTAAAAATTACACTTGTGAAAATTAGCATAAAATTTTTAAAAAATTATCGAAACTTAACAATTTAAAAATAAAAATCTGCACGAAAAAAATTCTGTATAGATTGAAATTTAAAAAAAATTATCAAAAGTTGTTGATTAAAAAAATGCACTTGTAAAAATTTTCCAAAAATGATGAAAAGTCACACTTCAATAATCAAAACAAATATAAAAAAAAAAAAAACCAACCTGATAAAATTTCACTGCTGATTTTCCTGCCACTTGGTGATGACATCCAGCAATTCCTCATCGTCCGGACTCATGGGTTCATAATTAATATTGTACCCATCAGTATTCGGCGCATAGAGAGTAGTAAAAGTGGCACCGTATCCTTGACTTCCCGAAGAAGAAGTTTCGGAAACAAAGCTGGGTGTGGGCGAGCTGGAAGCTTCAGAGCAAGGTAGCATGAAGTTCGAAGGACTGGGATTCTGCCTGAGATGCTGATGATGGAGATCCTGAATATCCTGGTGAAGTTCGACCCTGGATCCGCAGGTAGAGGAGGGACTGGGAGAACTGGAGCCAGAAAGAGCGCTTCCCATGTCAGAGCCATCGTGGTCATCCAGCAAGCGTTGCAAGCTCCTGATGTACTCAACAGCCATCCTGAGGGTCTCAACCTTGGAGAGTTTTTTGCTTCCAGCCCTGGAGCCGCCGTGGGTCCCCGCAGTGTTGCCTCCCAGAGCTTGCGCGACACTTTGAGGAATGTGCTGCCTTAGAGTCGCGAATCCGTTGTTAACCTGCTTAACGCGGTTCCGTTCTCTGGCGTTCCTGCGGGCGACTGAGGCCGGCTGGTGCGGAACTGTTCCGTAAGGAGTAGTTTGGTACATCTTGCTCCTTTTGCAGCTCTGGGCCTTGAGCTCGCTGGAACCCGAGGATAGTCCTCCGGTTGAAACAATCACGTTGCTCCGGTGGGTCTGGAGATTCACGCTGTTGCTGGTCAAACTGTTATTTGAATGACTGTGATTGTGTTGTTGGTGTTGATGATGATGGTGCTGTTGAGTGTGAGCGTGGTGCTGCTGATGGTGCTGCATGGTCAACATTATGGGCGATGTATTTTCGTCGTTTCCCACTAATGTCATATCACAAAACACCAATGTACTTTTTTTTTGAGTCCCGGCACTTGGAAAAACTTTGAGAATTTCGGTAAATTCAAACTTTCAATTACCGAACTTGGTACGCAAGATTATTATGATCAATGTTTAATTTTAAGTGTTTAACGGTTTGTTATTAACTCCACGATATGTTACGATACTATCGAAGTTATAGATACTACCGAACGCACCCTCGATGCCTACGCAACGAAAGCAGCTCCCGAAATGTCGGCAGAAGAGGGTACCGCCGGCTTTTATAGGTTGCCTGGGCACGCGCCGCATCCCCACTTAGGCCCCGCGTAGGGCCCTCCGCCCCACCAGGACCTTCCGAGTACGAAAAGTAGCCTCCCACCTTACTTCGGACGATGCGTACAGAGAAGGCTTAGGGACTCCCCTCTTTGCTTTTATTTCGAGAACTATTTCAAAGTTGTAAGGGATTTAATATTGTTTGGAAAATTGTCAATTTTTGGTTAAATTTTGAGTCTAGCAATGTTAGATAGAAAAATAGATTTATTTTAAAAGTTATTACTTCTTAATTTAGGATTATTTTTTTTTTTTTAAATAGTTGATAAGATTGGTATTAATTTTTAAGAATTTAATAAATATAATTGTTGAATTATTCGAATTTAAAGAAATTTTAATTACAATATTTTTCAATAAGAATATCAAATAATTGAAAAATATCATTTTTTTATCGATAAAAATTCTGAAGAAAATTATTTTCTATTTTTTGGAAGTTTTTTATTTCAAAATTAAATCAAAAAAAATTTTTCATGCTTTTTTACTGAAAAATTTAATTTTAATTTCTTTGATTTTATTATTAAAAAATTTGTACCAAAAATTTAATTTTTATTTTTTATTGCGAAATTTAATCAAAAAAATTTTTTTTGATCATTTTTACTGAAAAATTGTTTCAATTATTAATTATTTTTACATCAAAAAATTTTCACCGACTAAAAATTTTTTTTTATTTTTTTAAAATATTCAAAATAAATTGTGAAGAAAATTTGAAAATTTTCATAAGAAAAAAAAGAATTTCACTAAAAAAAGTGAAATAATTTAAAGATTAAGAGCAAGAAGAAGCTTAGAGAGTTAAAAAGAAAAATAAGGGGGGTGAAGGAACGCGTGTGTGAGGGGAAGTATAAGACGCGAGCCTCTCCCTTCCTCAGATTCTGGCGCGCGCCGTACCACCGCCTGATCCCCACCTTAAGTTGCCCGCGGGGCGCATCGCGTGCGATCCACCGCGCATCTTCGATATATGTTGTATGTTGTGTATGTTGTATACTGGCTCGCGCTCTCCTCCCTTCTTTCTTCCCTTCACACACATAAGCTTGCACACACATATAAATATCTTAGTATACAAAGCACCCGTCTTGGCTGACTCTTGTATCTGCTCTTTGCTCCCTATATCGCTCCTCTCCTCACTCTACCGGTTGCCGTACCAGTTGATGGTTGATGGTTGATGGTTGATGCGAACCAGAGAACAGAGATGCTGAGCCCGTGGTAGCAACACGTTCTCGGACGTCTTCTGTTCTCTGCTCCTATCCCTATCCACTGAAATATGCTCCAGAACCAAACACCAAACTCCAAACAGGTATCAAGTCTCTACTCCCGTCTCTTCTTCATCTTCATCTTTAGCTTCAACTTCTTCTGCCCGAGCCGCAATTTAATTCGAGACTGAGTTAACTTAACGAGGAACAAGTGCTCTTATTGCGTAGGTCGATGCGTGAAAGTACTCATTTATTTTATCATATTTATATTTATATATTTGTGTTAACGTCGTTACTTGTGAGTACGATCACTTTCATAGTCAGAATTTTGATATTTTTTGGGCCTGGAAGTTGTTAAAAATTTTTGTGAAAAGTTTAAGTGTTAATCGACAGTTTCATGATTTTTAAAAATTCTTTGGATATATAATTTTGGAGACGTAAAATTTTGAAAAGTGTCGAAATTTTAGAGCTGAATTTTTGGAAACTCATTATTAATCTTTAAATAGTCATAACTTTTGAACTAATAAAGATAAAAAATTAACATAAATTTTTTTCGGTAGATTAGTCTTTTAGCTTTAATTTCATTATTATGATCATTAACTTCTAGCCAATAGCTTCCGAGATAGAATTTTTTTTTACATGATTTGTCTAAAACATAATTATAAATTTTTGGAAACTCATTATTAATTTTCAAATGGTTGTAACTTTTGAACCATTCATGATAAAAATTTGATCCAAATTTTGTTGGGTAGATTAGTTTTTACCCTTCAATTTCATTTCAGTGATCATCAACTTTTGAGCGACAGTTTTTGAAATATCAAATTTTGAAAAGTGGTTGCCCTGAAACATTATTATTAATTTTTGGAAACTGATTATAAATGTTTAAATGCCCATAACTTCTGAACAATTGAAGATAAAAATTTGGTTCAAATTTTGTTGAATAGATTAATTCTCTAGCTTTAATTTCATTGTCATGATCATCAACTTTCGACCAATAGCTTCCAAGATATAAATTTTTTTAAAATGTTGTGTCTAAAACCAAATAATAAATTTTTTGAACTTCATTATTAATGTTCAAACGGATGTAACTTTTGAACTATTCAAGATAAAAATTTGGTCCCAATTTTGTGAGGTAGATTAGTTTTCACCCTTTAATTTCATTTTGGTGATCATCAACTTTTGAGCGACAGTTTTTCAATTATCAAATTTTGAAAAGTAGTTGTCCTGAAACATTATTATGAATTTTTGGAACCCGATTATTAATGTTTAAATGCCCATACCTTTTGAACCATTCAAGATAAAAATTTGGTCCAAATTTTGTTGAATAGATTAGTTTTCTAGCTTTAATTTCATTATTATGATCATCAACTTTTGACCAATATCTTCCAAGATATAAATTTTTTTAAAATGGTGTGTCTAAAACCTAATAATAAATTTTTTGAACCTCATTATTAATGTTCAAACGGATGTAACTTTTGAACTATTCAAGATAAAAATTTGGTCCCAATTTTGTGAGGTAGATTAGTTTTCACCCTTTAATTTCATTTTGGTGATCATCAACTTTTGAGCGACAGTTTTTCAATTATCAAATTTTGAAAAGTAGTTGTCCTGAAACATTATTATGAATTTTTGGAACCCGATTATTAATGTTTAAATGCCCATACCTTTTGAACCATTCAAGATAAAAATTTGGTCCAAATTTTGTTGAATAGATTAGTTTTCTAGCTTTAATTTCATTATTATGATCATCAACTTTTGACCAATATCTTCCAAGATATAAATTTTTTTAAAATGGTGTGTCTAAAACCTAATAATAAATTTTTTGAACCTCATTATTAATGTTCAAACGGATGTAACTTTTGAACTATTCAAGATAAAAATTTGGTCCCAATTTTGTGAGGTAGATTAGTTTTCACCCTTTAATTTCATTTTGGTGATCATCAACTTTTGAGCGACAGTTTTTCAATTATCAAATTTTGAAAAGTAGTTGTCCTGAAACATTATTATGAATTTTTGGAACCCGATTATTAATGTTTAAATGCCCATACCTTTTGAACCATTCAAGATAAAAATTTGGTCCAAATTTTGTTGAATAGATTAGTTTTCTAGCTTTAATTTCATTATTATGATCATCAACTTTTGACCAATATCTTCCAAGATATAAATTTTTTTAAAATGGTGTGTCTAAAACCTAATAATAAATTTTTTGAACCTCATTATTAATGTTCAAACGGATGTAACTTTTGAACTATTCAAGATAAAAATTTGGTCCCAATTTTGTGAGGTAGATTAGTTTTCACCCTTTAATTTCATTTTGGTGATCATCAACTTTTGAGCGACAGTTTTTCAATTATCAAATTTTGAAAAGTAGTTGTCCTGAAACATTATTATGAATTTTTGGAACCCGATTATTAATGTTTAAATGCCCATACCTTTTGAACCATTCAAGATAAAAATTTGGTCCAAATTTTGTTGAATAGATTAGTTTTCTAGCTTTAATTTCATTATTATGATCATCAACTTTTGACCAATATCTTCCAAGATATAAATTTTTTTAAAATGGTGTGTCTAAAACCTAATAATAAATTTTTTGAACCTCATTATTAATGTTCAAACGGATGTAACTTTTGAACTATTCAAGATAAAAATTTGGTCCCAATTTTGTGAGGTAGATTAGTTTTCACCCTTTAATTTCATTTTGGTGATCATCAACTTTTGAGCGACAGTTTTTCAATTATCAAATTTTGAAAAGTAGTTGTCCTGAAACATTATTATGAATTTTTGGAACCCGATTATTAATGTTTAAATGCCCATACCTTTTGAACCATTCAAGATAAAAATTTGGTCCAAATTTTGTTGAATAGATTAGTTTTCTAGCTTTAATTTCATTATTATGATCATCAACTTTTGACCAATATCTTCCAAGATATAAATTTTTTTAAAATGGTGTGTCTAAAACCTAATAATAAATTTTTTGAACCTCATTATTAATGTTCAAACGGATGTAACTTTTGAACTATTCAAGATAAAAATTTGGTCCCAATTTTGTGAGGTAGATTAGTTTTCACCCTTTAATTTCATTTTGGTGATCATCAACTTTTGAGCGACAGTTTTTCAATTATCAAATTTTGAAAAGTAGTTGTCCTGAAACATTATTATGAATTTTTGGAACCCGATTATTAATGTTTAAATGCCCATACCTTTTGAACCATTCAAGATAAAAATTTGGTCCAAATTTTGTTGAATAGATTAGTTTTCTAGCTTTAATTTCATTATTATGATCATCAACTTTTGACCAATATCTTCCAAGATATAAATTTTTTTAAAATGGTGTGTCTAAAACCTAATAATAAATTTTTTGAACCTCATTATTAATGTTCAAACGGATGTAACTTTTGAACTATTCAAGATAAAAATTTGGTCCCAATTTTGTGAGGTAGATTAGTTTTCACCCTTTAATTTCATTTTGGTGATCATCAACTTTTGAGCGACAGTTTTTCAATTATCAAATTTTGAAAAGTAGTTGTCCTGAAACATTATTATGAATTTTTGGAACCCGATTATTAATGTTTAAATGCCCATACCTTTTGAACCATTCAAGATAAAAATTTGGTCCAAATTTTGTTGAATAGATTAGTTTTCTAGCTTTAATTTCATTATTATGATCATCAACTTTTGACCAATATCTTCCAAGATATAAATTTTTTTAAAATGGTGTGTCTAAAACCTAATAATAAATTTTTTGAACCTCATTATTAATGTTCAAACGGATGTAACTTTTGAACTATTCAAGATAAAAATTTGGTCCCAATTTTGTGAGGTAGATTAGTTTTCACCCTTTAATTTCATTTTGGTGATCATCAACTTTTGAGCGACAGTTTTTCAATTATCAAATTTTGAAAAGTAGTTGTCCTGAAACATTATTATGAATTTTTGGAACCCGATTATTAATGTTTAAATGCCCATACCTTTTGAACCATTCAAGATAAAAATTTGGTCCAAATTTTGTTGAATAGATTAGTTTTCTAGCTTTAATTTCATTATTATGATCATCAACTTTTGACCAATATCTTCCAAGATATAAATTTTTTTAAAATGGTGTGTCTAAAACCTAATAATAAATTTTTTGAACCTCATTATTAATGTTCAAACGGATGTAACTTTTGAACTATTCAAGATAAAAATTTGGTCCCAATTTTGTGAGGTAGATTAGTTTTCACCCTTTAATTTCATTTTGGTGATCATCAACTTTTGAGCGACAGTTTTTCAATTATCAAATTTTGAAAAGTAGTTGTCCTGAAACATTATTATGAATTTTTGGAACCCGATTATTAATGTTTAAATGCCCATACCTTTTGAACCATTCAAGATAAAAATTTGGTCCAAATTTTGTTGAATAGATTAGTTTTCTAGCTTTAATTTCATTATTATGATCATCAACTTTTGACCAATATCTTCCAAGATATAAATTTTTTTAAAATGGTGTGTCTAAAACCTAATAATAAATTTTTTGAACCTCATTATTAATGTTCAAACGGATGTAACTTTTGAACTATTCAAGATAAAAATTTGGTCCCAATTTTGTGAGGTAGATTAGTTTTCACCCTTTAATTTCATTTTGGTGATCATCAACTTTTGAGCGACAGTTTTTCAATTATCAAATTTTGAAAAGTAGTTGTCCTGAAACATTATTATGAATTTTTGGAAACCGATTATTAATGTTTAAATGCCCATACCTTTTGAACCATTCAAGATAAAAATTTGGTCCAAATTTTGTTGAATAGATTAGTTTTCTAGCTTTAATTTCATTATTATGATCATCAACTTTTGACCAATATCTTCCAAGATATAAATTTTTTTAAAATGGTGTGTCTAAAACCTAATAATAAATTTTTTGAACCTCATTATTAATGTTCAAACGGATGTAACTTTTGAACCATTCAAAATAAAAATTTGGTCCAAATTTTGTTGAATAGATTAGTTCTCCAGCTTCAATTTCATTTTTGTAAAGATCAAATTTTGACCACTAGTTTTTAAGATATAGAATTTTCAAAAATAATTTTTCTAATACACAATAATAAATTTTTGGAAAGTCATTATTAATTTTTAAATTGTCATAACTTTTGAACCATTGAAGGTAAAAAATTGGTCCAAATTTTATTAGATAGATTAGGTCTTAATCTTCAATTTTACTTTCATCGACATTAACATCTACCCACTATTTTTCTCAGTATCAACCTTGAAATTTCAAAATTTGGAAAACTTCCCAATTACCTAGAACTAGAACCCAATCACCGAAAAAAACTAAAAAAAATCTCCAGAAGAGATCTCCAGCAACAATTTAACGTTTTAACGACCGATGTCCGACTAATGTTTCTGGATATTAAATTTCGCCGTCATAAATTCCAATTAAACATGATCAAACGACAAAAAGAAGCTGTAAGTTCCCGATATCGTATAAAATAATATAAAATACTTAAATCAGAATGGCATATCTGGACAATCGAGTCAGATCGATCTATAAAGCTCCCTAGAGAGTGGATAGTCGATATGCCGATCGAAGAATCGAACCCTCGTTCATCGAATGATCGACTGGCAAAACTACCCCATTAAGATCGTAATCTCCCGATCACTTCTTGCTCACCAAAAATAACAACCACAACAACATTTCGATCGAGGCTTGCCTATCTATCCCAAATACTTTTTTTTGCATTTCGACGTGTGGCCCGCGGCTAGTGCGTGCTATCTTCTCTTGGATTATTATTCCGGACCTTTTTTTTCAATAAAATACATATTGTATATTTCCAAACAGGAGTCTCGAGATCTATAGATCGGCAATCACAGTCACTAATCACTGCATCGGTCATCTCACCACGCCGGTAATTAATTTTGTGATAATTGCCGGTCCATGATTTTAACCAGTGCAATTTTATAGTTTTTTTTTTATTTTATGCTCCGAAATAAATTCCGATGGGAATGCAATTAAGCGGGTATTAATTGAGGAGTCAATGAGGAAGAACGCAAGGTTATTAATGATCTCCATCAACAGTTATAAATGAAAGTATACCCTGTCCTGGCTCTCGATAAATACATACATTTTCGAAATACACCCGGGTCGAAAATAATACATTATTTTTACTTTAAATTTGAGTAAAAATTTTGGTAATTTTAATTTGCTTGTTTATTTCAATAAGTTCCAAAGGAGTTGAAGGAGGAGAGAGAAATTTTGAGATATAATTTTTCAACACCAATTTTTTTCGAACAAATTATCTATAGCCTGATATGGCCCAATTTTTTGTATCAGATTTTATATTGGCTGATCAGCACACATCGCAAATTATATATGGCCATATTAAGCCATAAATATGGCAATTTGTCCATATATATGGCGATGTCTCCATATATATGGCGATGTCTCCACATATATGGCAATTTGTCCACATATATGTCAATTTGTCCATATATATGGCAATTTGTCCACATATATGTCAATTTGTCCATATATATGGCAATTTGTCCACATATATGTCAATTTGTCCATATATATGGCAATTTGTCCACATATATGTCAATTTGTCCATATATATGGCAATTTGTCCACATATATGTCAATTTGTCCATATATATGGCAATTTGTCCACATATATGTCAATTTGTCCATATATATGGCAATTTGTCCACATATATGTCAATTTGTCCATATATATGGCAATTTGTCCACATATATGTCAATTTGTCCATATATATGGCAATTTGTCCACATATATGTCAATTTGTCCATATATATGGCAATTTGTCCACATATATGGCGATGTCTCCACATATATGGCAATTTGTCCACATATATGTCAATTTGTCCATATATATGGCAATTTGTCCACATATATGGCGATGTCTCCACATATATGGCAATTTGTCCACATATATGTCAATTTGTCCATATATATGGCAATTTGTCCACATATATGGCGATGTCTCCACATATATGGCAATTTGTCCACATATATGTCAATTTGTCCATATATATGGCAATTTGTCCACATATATGGCGATGTCTCCACATATATGGCAATTTGTCCATATATATGGCGATGTCCCCATATATATGGCAATATATGCCCATATATAATTTTTAACAAAGCATTGTATATCCATATATAGCTTTATATGGCTAATTTACCATATCAGGCCATATATGGAAATATCAAATTTTCTGTCAAGGCCATACGTATTATTTACATCCATATATATATATATCTATTAATATGTCCATATATGGACAATTAATGATAATAAACAATTTTCTAATATGACCTGATATGGCTGATATTTTCATATATGGCAATTTGTAGGAGTATTGTCTTCTACTGTAGCCATATGAGGTCTCATATAATTTCTATATGGCTTTATACATCCATATATAATTTTTACATGGCTTTATATGGCATAATATGGCCAATTTTTAGATCAGCTTATATATGGAAAGATCAGGACGTTTCAAATTACTTATAGTCATATCGGGCCATATGTATGGCATATTTGTCCATATATAGGTCAATATGGTTAATTTACCTTATCAGGCCATATATGGAAGCATAAAATTTTCTATTAAGGCCATACGTATTATTTATATTCATATATGTCTTGTAATATATCCATATATGGCCTGATATGGCTACGTTTCAGACATGGCCATTTATGGGAATATTAAATTTTCTACTGTGGCCATATCAGGTCATATATAACTTTTACATGACTTTATATGTCCATACATGACCTGATATGGCCAAATTTTATATTATCTTATATATCAGGTCTCATATAAGTTATATATGGCTTTTTATATCCATACATAATTTTTATATGGCTTTATATATCATGATATGGCCAATTTTTGTATTAGCTTATATTTAGAAAGATCAGGATGTTTCAAAATTTATATGGCCATGTCAGGTCATATTTATCGCCATATCAGGCCATATATATGGCATATTTGTCCATATATAATGTTTAATATGGCTTTGTATGTCCATAAATAGCTTGATGCAGCTAATTAGCTATGTATCAGATCATATATGGAAGCATCAATATTTTGTTATGGCTTAATATGGCCTGATATGGCAATTTCTTATAAATATCCACATAAAAAAAATTTTTATGAGAATTTTAATACGCTGTAACTTTTTTCTGAAAGTTAATAAAAGCGAAAGTATTTAATATAAGTCCTTATAATATACCATACCTGATATCATTAAAGTTTGAGATGACATACATTAGCATGCCTGTGCTCGATAGTTGACACACATGAGATACGCGAGTACCTGTTTTATAGACACATGTGCTCCATCAGGAATCAAAGGGAGACTACAGGCTACAGTTTACTGTCTACATATACACCCCAAATACGAATATCGATTTCCACATGTTAGCCTCTACTTTGCGACTAGCATCTGTCACACACGACCCGGCACAGGTTATATTACGTATACAAATTCCGTGGTACGCATGGGGTATAGTTATACTATGACACAGTGCGTATACACTGTCTGGATGCTTACACTACGAGGGGGATAAGAACAGCTTTATATTATATATTATATAATGTATGTATATGTAATTGTGCATGTGTCCATGTATACATAATCTAAATACCTCAAGTTGAGCCGCTAGGAGTTAAAGGGAACTAACTCGTGATCATGGGCCATGTGATGGATATATGGAGTAACGTATGCAACATATGTCTTGTTTTTTATCAGTATGTCATTTGTGAGTTCGTTAGACACCGTGCGAAAAAAACTCTTTTGGTATCTTGTTTACAGTTTTATAGTTTCAAAAATTATTTTTTGAATAATAATAACAACAATAATAATAACTAGCAGCCTTGCAGTCACTATGTGACTGCCGTGACTTATGAATTGTAAATAAATAAAATTTTGATTTATTAAATAATGACTTTTGTTAAATTGCACTGTACTTTCTTAACTATTGACGTTTTTAAATATATAAACTCATCCCGATGTTACACTCATCAAGAGCTTTCATTTAAGTACCCACATGGCTATTTATATATATTTTATATATATGGTATTTGTGAAATATATAAATATATAAAATATATAAAAAATTGATGTGGGTACTCAAATGAAAGCTCTCGATGAGTGTAATGTCAGGGTGAGCTTATCACTTTAAAAATATCATTAGCTGACAAAATAGCAATGTAATTTCTTAATTATAGACATTTTTTAAGATATAAACTCATCCCGATGTTACACTCATCAAGAGCTTTCATTTGAGTACCCACATGAATTTTCATATATTTTTCATATATACATATATATACATATATAAATATATGAAAAATTGATGTGGGTACTCAAATGGAAGGTCTCGATGAGTGCATCATCGGAATGAGCTTATATCCTTAAAAATGTCAATAGTTCTCAAAATAAAAGGTCATTTTTTCATTATGTATCTAGACATAGGGAATTTTCGAATGTAGCCTAAATACTTATTATAATAAATTAACCATCCGTAAGAATGATATGAAACCTTGAAAAGGCGCAAATTCAAGCCAAGACCTTTGCAATGACACTAAATTTCATTTAAAAAAAAACCGATTTTATCATATGAATATCCTGGACACAAAATTTTTCTTATTCTCTTAATAATATAGATAATAATAATAATATTGACTTACAATTTTTTTTATTATTATTATGGCTGTAATATTAAGTATACAAAAAATTGATAAGTCACATTTTTTGTAGAAAATTGATTTTTTTATAACAAAAGTTCTTATAAATTTTTTTATATCGCTAATACGGCAGCCCAATTTCAAAACACAGTAACTGAAAATTTTAAGATTTTTGAAAATTTTTCTTATTAAAAAAATATTAAATATATTTCACGCCAAATTGATAAAAAATTTGATTAATAAATAGAAAATACTTGAATATAAATATATTTAGGAAAAATTACTTGAAATTTAGGTCTAAAAATTATAAGAAATGCAGCAATACTGAAAAATTTTGCAGTTACTGTGTTTTAAAATTGGGCAGCCGAATATTTTAGACACAATATTGATTTAAACAAAAAAAAACTTTATCGTCGAGTTTAAAAAAATTTTCAAATTAATGATGATAATAATAATAAATATTTTGAAAATATTTATCGGACATTTAATTTAGAAACAATTAAAAAATATTTCTTATAGATTTATGTACCGCCATAAGGCGCAACCAGATGTTTCGGGCGCATAAAAAAATTGCCGAATTTTTTTTTATCTCAAAAGATATAAATATATAAACAATTTTTTTTTTCTTGCCAAAATATATAACACTAATTAATTGATTTTTTGAGAGAGAGTGTAAGAAAAGTTAAAAGTTGAAGTTGTAATTATAAATAAAAGTACTTTATGATTTATGTTTAATAAGCATGGCAGGTAGAAGTAGATGGAGGTTGGAGGTACATAACATAATAATAATAATAATAATAATAATAATAAAAAAAGTAAAAATAAAGAGAAATAAGAATAAGATGCTCTTGGTGCTTGCATACGTACTTGTACTTACAAGTACGTAAATATGCAGTAAAAGTGTTAAATTAACGTACGACCTTGTGTCAGACTTGAGACTTGACGCTCCTCATAATCGAATGCACACAAACGCAATGGGGTGTCGATGATCCCCCTCGTTACATTAAATATGCAATCACGTCTTAATCACAAATACATTTAATTCTACTCACCTCCCGATCTCTCACTCTGCAATTTAATTTTTTCGACGCAAGTTATTTTACTGACTAGCAAAAAATTTATTATCTAGTCATCTTGCTCCAGCCTCATTATCGTCATTGTAATCACCGGAAATTACAAAAATAATAATTAATATTAATACCGAGATTCATATATACAATACATGCTGGTAAAATTAAGTCGATTGATTAAATCAAATGTCATGTTAAATTTGAATACGAAAAAAAAATTTCTTCAGTCAAGAACGATGCTATTTTATATAGTCTAAAGTTACGTAAAAATATCTATACTACACGGCGGAAAAAAAATAGGGACTTTTCCTATTTTTGCATAGGAAAAATTCCGATGTTGACATAGAAATTTTTCTAATGTTAACATGGAAATTTTTTCTTTATTAACATGATAGAAATATCCATGTGACATAAGAAAAATTCATTCATCACTAAAACTTATGTAACTTAATTTAATAATTACAAATTTACATAAAAATTTTTTCATTCGAGCAATTTCAGATAATTTAAAAGTAAAACAGTGATATACAGTCGATTTGTGATAAAAAAAATTTGAGGAAATTTTTTTTTAAATTTTGCTTTACATTTCGAAAAAAATTAGGAAAACGGTTCACCCTAAAGGCCATCCCTGCAACTTCCCGCTAATTCCTTACCTGAGCGCTTAAAATTGTATTTATGACATTTTTGAGATTTTTGAGCTTAAAATATAATTTATGTGATATTTTGAGCTCACTGAGTTCGGAGAGATAATATTTTAATCTTACCGGCAGTCTATTTCTGTGTCAATAATGCGATTATTCCTCAGCTTAATTTAATTCCTTTTGTTAATTCTCAGTGATTATGATTAATTCTATAAAATACCGATTGACGGAAATTTTTTTTAAGCAAAAATTAGCTTCAGAACAACGATTTAAATTTTTTGCAATTCAAAAATCTTGAAGAGGTTCCGAGGCAAGAAAAAGACAAGTCTTATTAATTTTTCCGTATCTTTAATAATTAACTCGGAATCTTGATTTTAATTCCCTGGAAATAATTTTTTCTTGCAACCGCATGAACTAAGAATTTTGTTTAAGGGGTTATATCTACTTGTAAGTTCGAAAAAATGTGTTTTTTTGTTAATTTTTTCTGGAGAGGCCTTTTATTGAATATATACATAAAATATATGAACATTTAGCAAATTTAATGTATTCTAAGAATTCATATTTTATTAATAAAAATAGTGGGTTCCGTCGATCCTGTAGAAGATCTTCTGAAGGTCATCCACAAAAAGGCGTCTGGCGGTGAGGAAGATATCTCTGATTCAAATTATTTGAAATAAAAAAAAACCAAAAGGATTACCTTCAGGATAAAATTTTTTTTTGCACGAAAATTTACACTTTAAAGTGACTTAAAAAATCGAAATTTTTATCAGAAACTTTATTCCTTCTACCATTACCTGACAAAAGTATCTAAGAAGACCCTGTGAAAATTTCAAGTCAATCGGCCAAGCCGTTTCGGAGAAATATTCCTCTATGCTAAATATTCCCTATATTAAGGGGTTATTTATTAATAAAGAAAAAATTCCTATGTTACCATTGGAAAAATTTATATGTCAACATAGAAATTTTTCCTATGCAAAAATAGAGAAAATCCCTATTTTTTTTCGCCGTATACTGATATAAAAAATTACTTGAATCTGCAACTATTTTACTTCTTATAGATTATTGTTCTATATTATTGCAGACCTCATAATATAAGTGAAGCATTAAGGTGGTGCTCTATTCTCAACATGTCAAAAAAAAAGTTTTCTCGAAACTGAAATTGATTTTTTTTACTTACATACCGCACTTATAGGATAATATAAATACACTTATATTAAGTAAAATAATCTGCCAGGCACATAAAAGATATTTCTATAAAAATTATTTTCTTATTAATAAATAATTAAATTAAGAAAGATAATTTTTTTCAAGAAAAAATTTTTCGACCAAAATATTCTTGATTTTTCTATTGAAAAAAAGTAAATTTTTGATTCTTAAAATAAATTTCAAATCACAAAAATAAAAAGTTAATTAATAAAAAAAAAAAAAAAAAAAATAAACAAATGCCCTTTGTATTAAAATTAAATCTCAATCCTTGACTTATTAAAAATCCTTGACACTTATTACTTAACAAGTCATGATAGTCAGCATGAATTTCAGCCGATCGATGAGATTAATTCCCGTTCAATGCCGAAATAAATAAATACAAAAGCCGGAAAAAATGAAATGTAATACAATAATTCCAAAAACTAACATTTAATTCTTCTTAAAATGAATTTGCTCTTTTAAAAAAATTTCAACAGTTCTACCGTCAATAAAATTTATCTAAGCGCAGGATTTAGATCTTTCCACCGCCAAAGTTTGTGTTTACCATCAAAATATCTTTTTTTTTTTTTTTTTTTTTTTTATTTTATTTGTACAGCTTCAACCTGCTGTTTGCAAAATCGTGTTTTGTTTAAGAAAAATTAATAAATTTTTATTGAAATACCACCAACGAGTAAATGTTTAGAAATAAACAATAAATCTACTCGGAAAAAAATAAACTAGCTATAAATGTCTTGTTAATAAACATTTAAACAGCAATAACAATTTATTTTTATATTTATATTTATATTATTGACATTTATTTATTTTTAAAAATCGATAAACTAATCTTAAATCTTAATCTTGTGCAAATAATAAAATTTAATGTTACATGTTGATGAATAGACTCGTTGTCATTGTGAATCGGGCCACAGAACGACTATCTTCGTTCAGTTCCAAGATTTATTCTTTCGAAAAAATTTTTTGTAAATGTTTCCGCGTTGATAAACCCGATTTAATAATATGTAAAATGAATAGGCAAAATGAACAAGATTTCCACCATTTACTTTTTCTTTTTTATCTTGTATTGAGGATTATGCTGGTTGCTGGTAACAAAGTGAAGAAATAAACAAAGTAAGTAAGTAAATGCTGGTGTATGCCTTAAAAATATTTTTTTTTTATTATTAATACTCCGGTTTTTCTGTCGAAAGATCAGTATGAAAATATTTATCCCGTCAAGAGAATAAAAAATTTTTTTTCATTCATAAAATGTACGCCTTTGTAGTGTAACCTAGTCTTGTCTTGTAACAAAAAGGATTTTTGGAAAGACACACGATTTTGACGGAGCGCTACACGAGCCAGAGCTCCTGGAGTTTTTGAGGTAAATAGTGCAGATCATCGGGGTCCACTGTATTTTTTTTTTT
>JZSA01004456.1:0-30158 GCA_000956155.1 Cotesia vestalis | reverse complement strand
AAAGTTGCGAAAAAAAAAAAAAAAAAAAAAAAAAAAAAAGAAACAATTTTTTACAAAGAGCATTTAGTAGAATCTGAATAATGCTTTCATGAAATTTTATACCTCAGTGCAAAACTACTTTTTACTTACTTTATTATATCTATCATTTTACTAATAAAATTGTTTTTACGTATTTTAAATTTTTGGAAGAAATCTGTGTATAAGAATGAAAAAAATTTGAAAAACGGTTGACTCTAAAGGCCATCCCTGCAACTTCCCCCTAATTCCACATTTAAGCGCTCAAAATTGGACTCTTCGGGCTCAAAAATATATTTATTGTGTTATTTTGAGCTCTCCGAGTTCAAAAGTTTGATGAAAGTTCAATAAAACACTATTTTTTTATTTTTCTTTATATTTATTCTTCATATTTATTGGTAGATTTAATATGTGTATGATTAGCTTATCGAGTGTACGGCTTTAGTGTAATGGTAGAGCAGCTAACATAACTTTATCATATTGTTACAGACTTATTGCAGTGGTATTGCGGCTACCCTAGTAGGAGTAATGCAGGCGCTAAACGGCCCATGTAGATAAAGAATTGAATAAGGTTTTAATTGCTTTAATTTTTGCTTGCGTAATGGGTTTTTCAAACAAAATATTTGTTTGAAAAATAGCTTGTCTTTTCACGTGAATTTTGGATTTTAGCGGGTTTTTTCAGCAGAAGGTATCACCCTTTCTCAAATCTCTAACTCCCTCTATAAAACGTGAATAGAATCCCTACTTGTTATAAAAATTATTAATAATTGCGTAACATTTTTTTAAAAAAAATACGTGACAGGTCGTTGTCTTTCGATCATTACTTTTTAAAAACTTTAATTAAGATTAGAGTTAACAACCGATTATATCGGGTTATTCGAGTAAAAATAAAATGATTAAAGTATACTTTTAATTATCTGGTTTTTCTAAAATAATATTATTTCATTATAATTATAGTCAAAAGTCTCGATTTATAACGATAAAGAACAGAACAAGTGATAAATCACGCATATTCATTCTTTAATAAATGACTTTATCTAAATATGGCCTGTTAGTCGACCCTATCAAAAAAATCGATATGGGAAAAAAAATTTATTTAAAAAATTGAAAATAATTATGAAGAAATTGCTATTTATTAATTATTATTTGAAATTCATTCTAAAAAACGGATTTTGTACTTTAATCGAATGATAAAAACTGCTCGCGTCTGATGGACTTGAACCCGGTACCTCATGGTAGATAGTCTTCTGTGCTACTTACTAGCCTAAGTCACGTTCTTAATAATTTAGATGCTTTTATACTCTACAACTTTTGCATCTCTCATAAAACTATTTGACTTAACTAAGAATGTTAATATTACTTATATTTCTGACACTATACAAGTGCATTTTTTGCGATATGACTCTTAGTGAGATCTATTTAGTATAGCTACCCATGTAGAAAAATATTATATTGGAATATAATCTGAATATAATAATTTGCGCATATAATGGAATATAATCAGATTATATTGCAATATAATTCATTATAATGTAGACCGAAAATAGTTTTTTGAGTTTATAAAGTTAACATTATATACTACTTTTTGTAGTATTTTTTATTAAAAATATTTAAAATGAAACTGCTGTCTCGGCGGAAACGCTTAACCTGTGGATACAAAATTTTCTTTTAGAGTGTGGTGTGTTGATGAGAGTTTCACTGCCCACAGTGCGCAGAATTCATCGATATTTAAAATAGCAGACGCAGGAGTGAGCTTGGATCTCACACGGAAAATGATGAGATGGTTAGAAAAATTTCAAGTTTTACTACGTTCTGTGACAAACAATCTTCTATGAAAAACAATAAGTAAAATCAAAAAATAAAATAAATCTAGAAATTGCGAATACAATGGAATTATTTAATGCAAAGAATAACTTGAAATCAAAATTTAACCGTGAAAAAAATATAGACAAAGGTAAAATTATTATGACGAACTCATTAAGTAATAAATTAGTTACGAGACCAGTACTGTTAGCGATACATAACGAAACTTTGATAGACGTTGACATTCTAGAGCGGGAAGTATTTACAATTCATGCCAGAGCAACAATTGATTCCAAAATTTATAGTTCGGAAAATTATCTCAGAGAAAAAAAAAGGTGCAACTCTTGTATTTCATGGAATAACAATCAATGTTTTGGTATAATTCAATTTTTTATATCTTTTAGAAAGTTTTCATTTGCAATTGTACGAGAATTGATTCCCTGCTCTATAGACTCTATTATAGTGACCATAACTGACGAAAAGAAAACTCAATTAGATTACATCACAGAAATTCGAGAGACGTTTCGTTTAGTAGCGGTTCAACTTGATGACATCGGAGGAAAAATTTTAAAAGTAAAAAATTATGTTTGTTTGCTAAAAAATTTAAGTTTACAAAGCTAATTTTGACAAAAACGTATTGTAAATATTTATTGACCTGTAAGTTAAATTGAATAAAAATGTTATGCAGTAATTAAGTGTATTAATAATTATTCTTAATAAAATTTAGATTATTTACAGCAAAATTATCTAAACTCCAGAATTTAAAGCTTTTCAGTTTACATTATAATGCATTATATTGCAATATAATCTAATTATATTACAATATAATCTGATTATATTCCATTATATGCGCAAATTATTATATTCAGATTATATTGCAATATAATATTTTTCTACATGGGTTAACAAACTACCATTCTAAGAGAAAAAAAGTTAATAATTAGTTTCAATTTAATTATAAAAAAATTACTAAACTTTTTTTGGCTCAATTGACCCCCTCCGCCCCTAACAGTAAAATTTGACAGTTGATTTTTTGGAATCTTAAAAGCTTAAAGGCAAGGATGTTTGTATTGCTCAATTTTTTTTGATCTATTGTGAATAAAAAGGATCATTTATATAAGAGGGCGTGCGCTTGTAAATTTTCCAAATATTTGAGTTTCAAGATTTGGTTCTGCTTACTATTTTTTAATCTAGCAGCTTTCTCCTGGATTGCATCTGTGATTTATGGTTCTATCATAGCGTCTGAATAATCTTCGGTTATGTTATGTGTTTAATTTGGATACGGATTTTAAAATTTCCAAGGAACTGGGAGTAAACAAACAGAAGAATATAAAGGCGCCATATGGCGACTGTCAGGCTCAAAAATTTAGTCTCTAGAATTTAACTGAAGACTGGTAAAGTTAAAGTTATTAAAGTTTCTATCCATTTTGAAGAGGTTAATAGATCCAAAAGAAAAGGAACGAAATCATTGTGAAAATGATGTTGAATGTCACGGACGAATTTGTTTTGTTGAATGTTTAAGTAGTACAAATAATGGATTTATTTGTTGGCTCTGACAATGCGACACACGTAACTGCTGTGCAGGATAGGATATCCTAAGATTAATGGTTTAAAAAGCCACCGAGTGTCAACATAAAAGATTCGGCAAAGTTAAGAGTCTCGGGAACGAACGTGCATTATTTTTGGAGAATTGGCAACATAAATGCCTCCGAGTATCCCTGGAATGGGATCAGATCTGCTTGTATTAATTTTATTTACCGGGACTCTGTCTTTCTGCCGCTTACTTCTTACTTATTCTTACTGCAGATATCTCCGGGAAAAATTAGTGAAAGCTGTGGGTATATAACAGGACAAATGTTGAAATAAGGAAAAAAAATACCAGAGATTCTTGATAATTGCTGGGACGAACATTAGAAGAAATTAAGAATTTTTTTTTTTATTACACTGTTAATATTAATTATATTTTGGGAATGTTGAAACAAATTTTTATAATGGTTATTTTGTTTTTAAGTCTTAAATGTTTTAAATAATTAATTATTAACATTGTTGCGTTTAATTAAATTAAATTAATTGTTTCTATGTTACTAAAAGTAATTTAAATATAGAAATTTTAAGGATTTCTTAACGAATAAATTTTTATAGAGAGAATTTATGAAAAATTCTGCTTGTAAAAAATGAAAAAAAAATATTGATATTTTTTTTAAAGATTAAAATTTATTTATTTTATTTTTAAAATTTATTTAAAATTTTTTTCGGAAATGTTGACTGAAATATTAACGACATGACAAAATCTACTGATTTTTTTTAATAAAGTTCCCGCTAAGAAAATTGAAAATTTTCTTTTTACGAGTTTTCATCGGATCTCGACGTTTCGAAGTCCTAGGAAGCTCCCCTGACTATTCCCGCGATGGTGTCTGTATGTATATATGTGTGTGTGTGTGTGTGTGTGTGTAAGTATGTAAACCTTTTATAACTTTTGAACGGCTTGACCGATTCGAATGAACTGAACGCGGTTCCAAAGAGTTTTACCAAACTTAGATTTCCTGAAAATTTCAGCCGATTCGAACCAGTAGATTTCAAGAAATCTTAAAAAAACCATGAAAAAATAAGAACAAATAATTTTTTAAATGTGGTTTTTTTGAGATAACTTTTTAACGGCTCTACCGATCAATTCCAAAATCCAATCAGCCCTTAACCTTGAAAAGCCACGTCGACCGCTGCCGGTCCGGTCGAAATCGGTTGATTCGTTCGTGAGTTATCGTTGTCGAAAAAAATTCGAAAAAAGAGTTTTTTTGGAATTACTTCGAAATTCCTAGATCGATCAATTCGAACTAAAAAGTTCTTTATGGGGCCTCAAAAACCGCGTCGATCGCCGCCAAGAACGTGAGAATCTGTGCATTCTGATGTTTAGACCAAAATCTTCGAACCATTTATACGAAAAAAATTTGTTCCACTCATCCGAAATTTTTATTTCAGTAAATTTTTATCATAGAAAAAGTATTGCGTCTTCTTTTCGTTCAAAAAAACCCACTAAAAGAATCGCCTAACTCCAAAAAGTGATCATAGATTACAGCCCAAATTAATTTTTGTAAAAGAATTCTTTTTTAAGCCAATCTCATTGCGTGATTGGTTCACTGAACGCTGATGTTCTTGTTCTGAGTGAATAACCGATAATTTCGAGTTATGCACATTAGAAATAAAATCATTGAAATGTTGTCTGGTAACTGACTTCCATTGTAACTTGTAACGTCCACGTTTTCAACTATAATATATACTAATTAATCCCCGGCTCAAAATTTGCTCGCTGGAGTCCAGGGTCACAAACGGGGATCGCATTAAATGAAACAAACACTTTATTTTGAGTAAATCAAAGAAAAACTAAACCTCTTTATTGGCCTGATCATATTAATAAACAACATAAGCCAATTAAGCACATTTCACACATATTCGCGGTTCAAAATTATTAACTCGGTTCAAAATCCATAAACAATATAAACAATGTAAGCAATATAAACTAAATACAATAGAAACATTATATCCAAAACATACACGACGGTATTCCCGGTTCAATCCCCAAAAACGCGGTCTACAAATTGCATACTAGATTCCCAATAACACCCCCTCCTGGTGACTAGCCGTCAGCCCTGGGGGTCCTAAATTCTACCCGAAGAACGAGTGGAGAGTATCCTCCTCGTCCCCACCTATACGGCTCATGGTCATCCACTGGATTTTGACAGAAGGCCAAAATCCAGGGAAGTGGAGTAAAGATTCATAGTTGATACATATTTGTAATTAAGGGAAATTCAATTCGAGAAATCATTTAATAGCGAAATATCATTCCAAACACTCATTAATTAAAATATATATAAATTTCTAAGGAACATCAAAATTCAATACCGCGTACGGTAGACCATCATAAACTTTATTCCCATAAGTCATTTATTTTATTATAATATCAATTATTTGAAAAATGAACATAAAAGTTCATTTTTTTTTTTGGTTTTTTTTTTTTTGTGATGAATAAGCGTTGAGACGTGCACTTTTGGATTTTTCAAACTTTTATTATATTAAAAATAGAAAATATATTTTACAAATTTGCACTTTTTTAAATTAAAGACAATTTTTCAAATTAAAGATGAGTAAAAGTGATGGTAATGTTCATGAATAAATAACACAGCCTTTCGATTGATTTGGCGTTGTTATTTAAATTGAAACGACTCAAAACATTACCAATTGCACTTTTTGCATTTACAATACTCGTAGAAATTAAAGAGCTGTTGGAAGAAAAATTCCAGACAGCGCCTGCATCTATAAGCATTCCGATTATCTCATCATTGTCGTCTATGGCCGCCGTCGCTGCTATGTAGAAGGCGGTTTCACCGGAGCTCGTTCTGATGTTTACGTCCGCATTATACTTTAGTAGCAGCTGGATTATCTCCTTGTTCTTCAAGGCCACTGCGATGTGTAGAGGCGAACAATTTATATCAGAACGTTCCCAAAGAGAGTACGGTCCCATTCCATTCACGTCGGCACCTCGCATGATCAGAACTTCCGCTAGGCGGAAATTGTTTTTCATAACTGCTGAATGGAGCGATGATCCTGATGAAAAGTTGTTATTTCTTTCTGATGCCATTTTTATTTCTGGAAAAAAAAAATATTTTGTCCTTAGTTAAAAAATTTATATATGTTTGTATGTTATACAACGCGGAATGTTGCCATCAATCGATTTTTTCAATAATTAAATAACTTTAAAATTGCAAGATCGCCTGAGTAACAATCGATTGTAAAAATCAAATTTTTCATTTCCACTATGTAAATCGGAAGAAAATTCATTAAAAAATTTAACGGTTCCTTATTACAATCATGGAAAAATGCAATGCAAATTGTAATAATAACGGGAAACAATTGAATCAGATATTCAAAATAGATAAAATTTACGCGTGAAAATCAGTTCATTCATTCAAAAGTTACTGGGGTTTGAAAATTTAAAAAATAGTGTCTTATTAGACTTCTATCAGACTTTTGAGCTCAGAGAGCTCAAAAACGTAGTAAGTGCAATTTTAAGAGCTTAAGTATAGAATTAGCGGGAAGTTGCAGGGATAAAAGGTTTTGTTTTCTGTAAGTAAGCTAATAAAATTGACTTACGTTCTTTGTAAAGTTATCTAATTATATAAACATTAATATTATTTCATATCAACATCTATTTATAACAAAAATTTTTATTTTCTCGAAAATCGATTGTGGACATTCTTTTTTTAAAAAATTTATTCGATTAAATTTCGATTAATCGAAAAGCCTACAATCGATTATAACAAAATCGATATCAGAGATTAAAAATCTGAACCTAAAAATTTTCAATGAACTTATATTATTTGAATCTAACATTTGTTACTTTACGTAGAGGCATATATTTTTAATTTTATTTGGAATTAATGTAGTTCATTTTTTTTGTTTTTTAAGTGCGATTTAAATTAACATTTACTATAAGGGATAATTGAGTATACTATAAATACAAAAAAAAAAAACTGCCTTCAATTTCTATTAAATTACACACTGATAGAAGGATTTAGTACGGAGTACTAAACTGATTTAGTAACAAAATTTTTAGTGATTTATTGGAGAGAAAAAAATATTTAATACCCATCAATATTCTTTGTTACAGTTTTATCAGTGATTTTTTTATCTGAAATTAATTATAGTAATATGAACAAAGCCTTATTATATAGAAATAAACATTCAGATCCACCAAATAATATTTAGTAATAGTTACTAAATATTTATTTGGTAAGTATTGTCGGTAGATGGCTATGCTGAAATTGAAAACTGTATATGTATTAAAAATATGATAAAATTGATAAAAACTTTTTTTATAGAGAATAAAATTTCCTAAAAAAAAGATTTCTTGTGATTTTATCAAATTTCTAATATTTAACCCAGAATTTGAATATTAAAAGTTAATGATATTAATTGTTATTATATTATCTGAACTGAAAATAAAATGTTCAAAAAATGATGTAATTACCATCAATAAAAATTCGAGAACGTCTCAATAAAACAAACCACTAAAATCGTACTCGGATGCAGGATGAACCAAAAAAAGTAATTTAAACAAAATTAACGAGCTCAAAAATAATCAGTGCCAATTTCTCGGAATCGTATAGAGTAAAACAATAAAACGCCGGATTTAATAAATATAAATTTATAATCATTAAAACTTTATTATCTGGCAATAATTATCATCATCTGGACCAGATCAATTAGAGCCTGCATGCATATATCTGGGCCACAAAACTGGAAATCTGGTTTCCCATGCCAGGCCGGAAGCGTTTTTACTTTATCAAATTTTTTCCACATGTCTTCCACTTTATCTTCATCCTTCCGATGCCCGGTTAAATTATTTTTAATTATATTATTTATATTTGCTCTGATGTATTTAATATACATGCATAATTACTTCCTTTGATTTCTCGATTGAACAAAATCGGCGATCGAGGACCACCGGAGATCAGAGTTATCGATTGGACAACTTCTAACATCCCCGTATTAGTAAAAGATTATATTAGAAAGAATAAATGAAGGAGAAATTTAGCGGGTCTATGATTAGGATAGAATTCTGACCAATTAAACGACCGGTTGGTATTTTTCTACACCCGTGCCTCGTGTAGTTTAATTATTACAGATACCGTAGTCCGTATTAGTATACTATGGGCTATCTGTTCACATAACTAACATTAACATTCGCTTAATTTGACCGTTAACCTCAGATAACTGTCTAATTAAAAGTTACTCAGATTTAAAGGGTAGTAACTGTCGAATTAATTATTCAGTGTACACCCTCATTAATTTTTTAACTTCGGAGTCTTTTTTTTCCGATCTATTCTTTAAATTTTATTAAATTTAAGGAAATCAGTAATCAGCAATGTTTCATGATTTTGTCAGTTCAATTTTTTTCATAAATTCAGGGAAAAAAATGTATTTTTTTTAATGAAAATTTTTATAAATACACACAAAAAATAAATTTCTTGCGCCAAGAAAATTTTAAGGAAAACAAAAATTATTTTGGAGCAAGAAGAAATTTTTTCGGCTCAAGAAATTTATCTTGTCTCAAGAAACTTTGACTTCATTCAAGAAATTTTCAATTTTCCTTGATATTTTCTTGAGCCAAGAAAATTTACACTCCAGTCAAGAATTTCTTTTTTCAGTGTAATTCAAAAATTTACGAAGATAAAATAAAGACAATTTTTGATTTGATAATTAAAAAAAGTTAACATGAAAAAAAAAAATTAAATTTACATGATAAAATTGGATAACTGATCTAAGATTGTTTATTTGTACAAAAAAAAAAAAATTATTAATTATTAATTTTTTTATAAACATTTGTTAAAGATTATTTGACTTTTTGTATGCCAATTTTAAATCACTTAAAAATGTAGTTACAATCAAAATTTTACTTGATTAGTAATTATTAATTAAAATTAACCGAATTACTAGATCAATTTTTAAATTAAAAGATTTTTATTTTTATTTTTACAATAAAAATTTTACATCTAAAAAATTTTTTTAATCAAAGCTAAAAGTTTAATTTTTTTCGATATCTTTTCTAAATAAATTTACTTGAATAAAATTCAAAATTATACCGAGTATTGATCATGTATATTAAAAATAAAATAATCAAGTACTTGATTTCAGAAAAATCTTAATTTTTTAATTTTTCTGCGCCAAAAAAAAATAATTAAAATTCTTTTCAAAATAATTGCAGCGCACGCTTTTTTTTTTTAATTAAATACATTTTTTTTTTATTTACACTATTATTAATTTATATTTATTGAAATTTTTAACACTATTCTTAATTCAAATTTATTAAAACTTATTTTCTATTTTTTTAGTTAAGTTTTCTATAAAAAGCGTATTTTTTAGTTTTTTTAAACTATTATTTTTTAAAGATCTGTTTAAATTTGAAAACTTAGCCAAAAAAATATATTTTAATCTAAAATCAAAAATAATTCTCCTGATGAATCAACTAATTTTTTTTCAGTGTTTATTTTATTTCAAATCAAACTGAAAACTAATAAGAATCTCCTCATTGATTGATTGCATTGATAAGCATCAAAAAGTGTATTTAATTCCCAATAATCTAGACAAAGCAAAAACACAAAACATATTTAAAAAGCAAAGACTAAAATAAAAAATGATGTTTGATAACAAAGCACGATGACGAAGGACTAAATATTTCGAAGCGTCTTTGATTGGGCCGCTTATTCAAAATTCGTTCTTCTTTTGGTTCTGGCTTGGAGTAATTCCGTCAAACAATGTCTCACTCCCGGTAATTCCATAATCACCTGACTTATTAACTCACCGGGAGCCGATAATTATGATTGCTGGTAATTAACGAGTAAGTCTGGTAAGAAATAAAACGAGAGCACTAAAAACTAAAAGTAAAGGCCTCTTCAATCGTAATCGCTCTCTCGATCTTTACTTCTTATTTTCGGTTCCATTATTCTCTTCTGTCTCCTCCGCCCTCTTTCCGATCAAAAGAAGTTCGACTTATTTACAATAAAAGTTATTTTACTTTTTAAAAATTTATTTTTACTCAAAAAAAAAAATATTTAAAAAAATTCTGTTTTTTATAAAACAATTTTAAAAATTAAATAAAAAAAAAAAAATAAATAAATACTCAAAAGAGAGAGCGCCAGGCGGCAGCAGGTGAAAGGAATCTTACATCGCACTTGAGTTTTTAAAAATTTTAAATAATTACATATAAAAAATAAATAACGAGGATTTTGATTTTTTTATCACGAGCTTATTTTTATTATTATTATTGTTAGTATGGATTTTAATTTTTATTTTTATATAAAACGGAGCAATTTAACGAATGCATTTTTGTCAAACTTCGGTACTTCGATACATCATGCACGAGGACATTTGAACGAGATATGCGGGTCTCTAAAGCTACCAATTACGATTGCAGCTGCCGTGTACACATCACACAATCACACAAGGATACAGATACCGATACCAAATAAAGTTAATATCTAAATGATAAATTTATTATTTCATCTTAAAATTGATTTTTATAAATTTCTATTTTTTAGTTTTGACAATAGTTTTTGTCTACACATCCGCTTTTTATCCAATTTCAATAATACAATAATAATAACAATGTTTACGGAGATTTATTGATATTTGTATGGACGATGATGGTCATCGTCATAATCGAATTTTAGAGTTTTGTTGTATTTAACTTTCCACTGAAGCTTTTACTAAAAATAAATAAATATACGGACACGTGCCGAAAAATTATGCAAGTTCATTTTTAGATGAAATTGCATTTTTTTTTAAACATATTTGTGTAGACAAATTTCTGTAATAAATTCTGAATTCTTTTTTTTAAATACATACACAAAAAAAATTGATATTGTAAAGGATTTTTTCATGTTTACACTGTAAGGATCTGCAGAGTGAATCTTATTGAATAAAAATCAAAATTGAAATTTCTTTAAAAAATACAAAATGTGAATTCAGTGTACATCCTCATTAATTTTTAAATTTTGGAGTCTTTTTTTCCGGTCAATCCTTTAAATTTTATTAAATTTAAGCATGTCAGTAATCAGTAATGTTTCATTATTTTGTCGGTTCAATTTTGTCATAATTTCAGTAAAAAAATGCAGTTTTTTCAATTAAAATATTTTTAAATAATTCAAAAAATTTTAAATAGTCTAATTATATTATAAATTTTTCTAGCAGTTTTCTATTACTTATATAAAGCATTTGAGTCTTCATGTGTAATAATTTAGCATAATTATAATTATAATCAACATGTAATGTAAACTCTCTACCATAAATTTACATTATTGCACCATAAAGTGACCCTGTTATTGGCCAGTAGGCTGTTGGGACTGTAATAAATAAATTAAATAAATTAAAAACTCACGAAGATAAAATGAAGACAATTTTTGGTTTTAAAATTAAGAAAGTTTGAAGTAAAAAAAAAAATTTAATTTAAATGAAAAAATTGAACCACTGATCCTATATTGATAACTTTTATTAAAAAAAATCTAAATTATTAGTTTTTTTATAAAAATTTGTTACAAAATGTGAATTTAGAAATTTAAAAATTAATAAAACTTTTTTCTTTACTTTTACACGGAAAGAACAAGATGACACTGGATATCATCCTAGATTATACTCAGTGATGTCTGTAGTGAAAAAAATTTTTAGATAGTAGCTAGTATAATCCAGATTATACTGGGTGATATCTAGATTATACTCATTGTAATCTGGATTATACTAGCTGCTATCTGAAATTTTTTTTCTCCCAGTATAATCTGGGATGATATCCAGTGTCATTTTGTTCTTTCCGTGTATGCAACAAACAAAATTTTTTTTTTAGTTTCTGCAAGTAGAATTTTTTAAAAAATTCTCTCTATAATAATTAATTTATTAAAAAAATCCTAAAAATTGCCATTTAAAATTTATTAAAGTAATTAATTTTATTTTATTAAACACAAAAATGTCAATGATTTATAATTTTTAATTTTTTAAATCAGGATTTATCAACAAAACTTAAAAAAAAAAATAATCTTCATGAAAATTTGATTCAATGTTCCCGTCAAATGTTTTGAAAAATACAATTAAAATTAACAATATTAAATTTAAAATACATTTTTTCAAGTATCCATTCTTATAATTTAGATGAAAAATATGAAAATATATCATGTAAGCAAACTATTCAAGCGCGCTTGCGCGTGCAAATTAGAATTCTAGTTTGTTAATAATTCTGCACCTAAAACTTGTTTCAGTGTAATTTTTTACAACTTAAAAAATTTTTTAATTTTTTCTAAAAATCAATAACCAAAAAAAAATTCAAATAAGCGAGTACTTAGTGCTTACAAAACCCCTATGTCCTTGAGCAGTCTTACGAATTGTTTTACCAAACAATGGCAAATTTTCTCGGTAACTTATTTAAAGGCTCGTTCCCGCGAACAATAACAAACAATAACCGCGCACATGTACTGCAGAGCTTACTTTAGAGCACAGCATATTACAGATACCTACACCCAATTAAATTAGAATCGAATCCACAATATACAGCCTATACGAGTTCAAACTTTTTTATTTTTTTTAATTTTTTTTTTAAGTGAGCAAAAAAACTACAAAGTCTAAAATGACTGGTTATATTATTAAAATGGCGGGAAAACGACTTTAGTTGTTAATGAGACTTGGCGCGCGCCACAACACCATCTATCAGTACCAAAGGATAAGTATTAGTGTGTGTAGTATGACATATACATATATATATATATATATATATATATATATATATATACATAACACACTTCTCTACATTAATGTCATTTCTACACACTTAAATATTTAACTCACGTATTATACACGCTGTGAAACGGCAGCTGCAGCTGCTATGACCAAGTGCCACGCGCCCTCCACCACTCCAGGTCCTTTCCATTGCATTTAATACACACATATACACATATATGTGATCACAAAATGAAAATAAAAGTAGGTATGTGCGTGTATGTATACAAAATTCGACTACTCCACAACTTGACAAGGCGTACACGTGTGCATCATACCTTTCGGTTTTACTTGTCGAGGACCACCAGACTCGTCACCTGTACTCTAGAGAGCTACGTACATTTTAAATTATATTATTATTATTTTTAAATCTTCCCTGAATATAAATAATATCGATTTCTCACATATATAAGTAATACTTCCTAAAATTTCCAATTATCCAGGCCCTGCTGATTCTGTTATAAAATATCGCCGTAATTAAACTGGATCAATTAAAATCTACTGAGATTTAAGTACACGCGGATACTGGATGCTGTATGACTGTATGCTATATATGCTGTATGGGACTTAACGAGTACGGATGTGCGGTACAAGTATTAACGACCTGAACAAGGACACTCAGAACTGAGAGCTCCAATTTTTATTCTTATATTTTCATGGATCAATGCACCTGCCCGAGGTAGAAGATATTTTGGCTCGCTTCTTAAGAGTGTTACGTCATTTTTCTGGTTATACTTTCGGTCATTACTGTTTTTAATTAAAATTGTTTGAAATTTAAGTATTTGTTATTAACAATCAACTCCGGACTCACTTCTTACATTTTTAGGTAAATTTCTTTATTTATTTATTTATTTATTTTTAAAGAAACGCCTTCGGTAATTTACAACAGTATGTTCACATTTGTATGTGTAGAATTTTTAGTATTAATTATTTTATACAATACATGACATCTGCAATGAGAAGATATATTGAAAGAAAAGAAAAGAAAAATTTATAAAAAATATAAAATATACACGGAAAAAAGTAAACTGTAATATTCACTCGGATTCCGGTTAGTTTTTATAGTTTCAAACAGTAAAGCGGACATCGGGGTGGCAAAAATGTAAATATTACAGAACTTAATGTAGAAAGTATAAAAGCCACAATTTATAATTTAATATCCAAAATAAGTAATTAGTAGTTGTCACTATAGTAAATAACGACTCTTTTATCTTTAAAAATTACAGTTTCAAACAGTAAAAATTGCAATTTCAATATATAGTCCATATTATGAAGAGAAGGAGAACTCAGATGAAAGAGAAGGGGGTCTCACTCTGGGAGAATTTAATATTCCAAACAGTAAAAATTATACTTTTAAAATATACATTCTACCAGTCTAAGCAAGTCAATAATTACAGTTTGATTTTTAGCGTTGCGTTTAAAATTTACCATTTTACATTGTAAATATTGACGTTGCTTGTATTAGAAATTTACTAACTTTATTCTATACTTTTTACAAATCATAACATCATTTAAAAAAAAAAAAAAAAAAAAAAAAAAAAAAAAAAAGTAAAAAAGCTCGTTTGTTCTCGAATCTCAATGTCCGGATCCAACTCGAGTTGGGAGTCTGTGGCCCGGTTTTTGTCGGTGAGATTGTTCTCCGTCAATGCAAATAATAACTACGCTTGTTCACGTTTCACGTTCAGAGCCCGATGAATTCGTAGTCCTCCTCAAACAACGCTTGTATACACGCAGAAAACAAGAAAGAATAATGTTTAAAGCGTGAATCGTGAATATAATACATCGCTAATACGGCGGGGGAGTTTTAGTTCGAGTTGTACAGTCTACACTCGAGCTCAGCTCCTTGATTTACTATACACTATACATATTTTTTGACATCACAATTACTATGTCTACTGAATTATAATTAATTTTTCATTCATATTAGATTTTAAGGAAATTTTTATTGTAATGGTAAATTCAAGAGGTTGAATTAACCCTCCTTTTTTATTTAATTTTATTGAGATTTTTTTACTTTATTTTTTCTAACTGATTATTTTATGAATGATTATCATGTAATACGTGTATTATTTATGGAAAATTATTATTATCGTCTTGTAAATATGAATTATTAATAAGTTTTGGATTTCATAATTAAATTAATTAATTTTTTGTGAAAATATACAATTAAAAATTTTTTTTATGAAATAAACGATGTTCAAATCGATTTCCTGAATCGAAAACATACTTCCTTCAAGCTACCTTTTTTTTTACTACAAGCTACTTGAAAAAATTCTTTTTGGTGACGGTAATAACACTTTGGGAAGAATTTTGACGTGAAATTGTAAATTCGAGCAGCTTGCAAGTCTTGAATTATTTATTAAATTTAAACAAATAAAATAACGTCTAATAAAGAGAAAATACATGAAAAAATCTCAAATACTGTGTACTAAGTCAAAAATTAATTCTTTAGTGATAGTAATAAAGGTAAACTCAGTTCAATACGTAAAATCAATAGTTGAACTAAGTAAAAATGAAATTAAGACTTTATATACCTTAAATCCTTGTTTTTTAATAATTATTTACCGAGCGAATATCGATGTAGTTGTAAACCAAATTTATCGAAAATATTCTTATTTGTATATAGTTGTGCTACACAATAAAAAAAAAATTTCTTTCTCCATTGAAAAGTCTTGTGACATTTTATCTTAAATTTACCCTGAAAAAAGTTACAAGCACCTCTCGGTGCAAAGATACAAGTTTCCTAAATAATTCAGTTACAAATTAGTATTTTTTTAAATTGACTATCAAATAACGAGTTAATGACTAGTAATTGTAGAGAAAAATAGTTCATATTGGAAAGTGTCATGACTAGGGCCAGGAATTTGGTTTTGTTAAAAGACAAAGAAAAAAGATAGGCGGGGCCAAGCTCTCTGAGTGGTTGAAAAAAAAAGAATTTGTTTTGTTTCTCGCAAGCACCTGAAGCCAGTAACATAGTAAAAAATAAAAGTCGGATTGTTAAACCAAAAGAAAAATATTAAAAAAAAAAAAAATCAGGAAAACGGTTCACCCTAACGGCCATCCCTGCAACTTCTCGCTAATTTGAAACCTGAGCGCTTAAAATTGTACATTTTTGAGATTTTTGAGCTCACTGACTTCGGAGAGATAATATTTTGATGCATTTGAGCTCTCCCAGCTCAAAAGTCTGATAGAAGTTTCGTAGAACACTATTTTTGGATTTTCAAATCGCAATAACTTTTGAATCGATCACCCGATTTTCACGCGACTGGCGGCATTCGACGCCGTTTTATCATCCTCATAAGTGATTTTCAGGTTTCAATTGATCAAATCGAAAATTTCAGAGTAATCCCGAAAAAACACTTTTTTCGGTTTTCTTTCGTTCACGATAACTCACGAACGAATCAACCGATTTTGAGCGAAATGGTTTCGTTCGACGCGGTTTTTTTATGTTAAGAGCTGTTTAGTTTTTAGAATTGATCGGTGGAGTCGTTCAAAAGTTATTCCAAGAAAACCACTTTTAAAAAAATTTTTTTTTGTAGTTTTTTTGGAATTTCTCAAAATCTACTGGTTCGAATCAGTTCAAATTTCCAGGAAATTTGAGTTTGGTCGAGTCCTTTCGAATAGTGCCAACCGCGATCAAATCGGTCAAGCCGTTCAAAAGTTATAAGAGGGTTACACACACACACATACATACAGACATACGAACATCATCGCGGGAATAGTCTGGTAAGCTTCCTAGGACCTCAAAACGTCAAGATCTGATGAGAACTCGATTTTTGAAAAACGGGGTGAAACCAATAACTTCCCGATTTCAATTTTCTTAGCGGAAAGTTAAAAAAACACATTACCCTACAGGTTGTGCTGAATATCTTTCCAGATAATGCGCTGATGGTCTTTCTAGTTGTTTTGCTGATAATGACGCTAAATTCAGCAAACTCTCGACAATTTTGTGGTAGCATGTTTTCAGGAAAGTGAAAAGAAAAAAAAATATTTTGAAATTGCACACGCACCGACGATCTCACACACAGACACGTTGGTAATTTTCCGAGATATTGTACTCAGGGTCTTGCTGGACTTATCATATATGGTTAAAAACATAGTTAAGTATAAGTGCACATAATCACATGTAACTTTTTTAATCGAAATCAAGAGATTACCTTATCACCAAATGATCTAAATAAAATTTCGGCATAGTCAAGATACCAATTTACAAACAACGGATTAGCTAAACCACCCAATTCCTGTAGTCTTATCGGCAAGTCCCAGTGATACATGTTTATATACGGAGTAATATTTCTACTCAATATTTCATCAATAACGTCATGATAGTGCTGGATTCCATCATAATTGATTTCATTGTTGAACCCATTTGGTAAAATTCGTGGCCAGGATATTGATATTTTAAAAGCATTGGCCTGAAAATTTGAATTTGTTTTTTTTTTTTTAATGATTTGATTAGATATCCAAGTCAAAATTTAAATCGTAGATTCAACGTATTGAACGTTCAAATCGTAGATTGAGCGTATTAGACGTTGAAATCGTCATTTGAACGTAGTGGACGTTAAAAACATATATGTTGAACGTATCCAACGCATTGTAAATGTGAAGAGAACAAATAATGGGTGAAAATAAGTAATATTAAAACTACTTAAATAACTACCCATGCTTGAAACGTAAATGAACAAAAAAAAATTTTTTTTTCAGTTCTGTCAGGGAGATTTTACATTTTTAGCTTAAGGTTACCATTTTTTTTACGGAAGTGCTTTATCAAAATTTTTTGCCCTCGGAATAGTTTCCAAAATTTTATAAAATATTATTTATACGATTTTATACCAAAAATGGCTTCATAAATCTGTATATAGAATGATAACTTTTTATACAATTTTATAAAATTTTGCACCACTGAATGTTTATAAAAAAAATTAAAATTTTTAACTTCTTGCTAAGAAAATACGTTCCAACACCGAGTACAAAACCATCTGGAAATTTATCATCATTACAACTTGACAAATTCGGTAACAAAAGAAATATGACGAAATAAAAAAGTTTAATTTTTTTCCGGAAATTAAAAGATAGTGTTTTCTCTACTCGTAAGCACATTTTATTAAATTATGTGAATAGTTCAATGTTAAAGAGTATGACTGATGTCAAGTTTTTAAAATGAAAATTTGCAATCATAAAAATTAATAGTAATCTACATTGAAGTGTTGATAACGTATAAGTTGAACGTTGAAATTAGTGATAGCTTCTCTATCATGGAAGAGTCTTTCATTGGTATGTAAACATAATAAAAAGAGGGAAAAATAATCTATTAGTATTACATTCATCGAGAATAAATATACTTTTACAAGTTGATATAAAAAATTCCGCTAATAAATAAACATATATCGCCGTCGGAGATTTCTATTTTGCATCTTAGCCTTACTTAAGATGAAACTTGAGAAAAATAAATTTTATATCAACGTATAATTATACTTATTATATGGAAAATGAGATGTCAATATGATGGCTGATCATTGTTGGACACTGAAGAGAGATCTACCCGAGAATATAAGAAAGCGAAAAAGAAACCCTTTATGCAGAAGATTTGAAGATAAAAGGGTTAGATATAAGCGGAGAACAAATTACAATTGATACGCAAGTGTTTTTTAGATTTTTTGAAAAAATTGAAATTTTTTTTTAAGTTTTAGGCCAAAACTTATCTTATTTATATATAACAGATCGAAAAATATAATTTTTCTCATTTACTTTGATTTAGAAATCGATTTTTATAATAGCAAATTTGATTTTTTTCAATTTTTAGGGGTTTTTTGCCATTTATTTATTTTTTTGGAGATGTTGGAGCCATAGAAGTTCAAGATTTATGTTTGGCGGATCAACATACATGAAAATCATCATTTATCTAACAGTATAAAATCTTTGTGATCGTAATATCTGGAATTTTTTGCTTTTTTTGCAATTTTTAAGGGTTTTTTTGATATTTGCTTGGACTTTGAATGGCTAATAGTCTAAATAATTTTTATGTGAGTATTTAATAGATCGAAATACATAAAAATCAGGCATTATTTAGGTAAAAAAAAAAATTTTTAATCACCAAAACCGCCGATTTTCGTGATTTTTTTTCGGTTTTTTAAACTTTTCTCAAATTTTGACGGTGTACGGGTAAAATGAACCTCAGATTCGGATTCAACGGGTCGAGATACATGGGAATATATGTGTCCCGTCAAAAGTACAGACGATTTTATTTTTTTTGTGTGCCGGTGTAATTATAGAAATTTATTCAGTAAATCAATTTATTTCTGATTAATTATTAAAAAGACTGTAGGAAGTTATGAATAGGATTAATAATAAATAAAGTCAAAAGACAAGATTATTATCGACATAAAGTGATTCAAATAGAATCTTTATTTTAAAAAGGAATCGTATCGAGAGAAGTGTTGTTACTTGACAGAGTTTAGTCGCAGACTAACTATAATGTTAAAAACTATTTTATTGTGAGGTCTAATCCTTTGTCTTATCCTTAGTAAAACACATGTTTTTCTTCTTAACTAAGACCGTAATATTTGGTTGTACTGTATAGTGTAAAATAAGGAGTCCTTTGTACAATTCAAGTACCTAAGGTCATAAAATCAAGCCTATACAGGTTTTCTTATTCTAGCTGCACAAATGTGCTTTAAATATGTTTTTCACATTTAAAAACTAATAAAAGAAAATACGTTATTTTTCTAAAATAAATATTTCTAATAACAAAATATCTAAAATATAAAACTAAATGTTTGTAACTTCGATTTATTTTTGTTCAGAGAATCCAACAAAGACAAAAAAATCCGGTTTAAAAATTAACTAAATCGGCCGAATAGTTTAGAAATAAGAAAACTTTTAAATAAACAAATAAAAAAAAATGCCATTCGGCCTCACCCGAAATGGAAGATAGATTTCTCTTGATATGAGATTCTCTTTGTTTCTGTTATTTAATTTTTTAATTATAGATTTTCAACCTGCTATAACTTTTGAATCGATCAACCGATTATCACGCAGTTGACAACAGTCAATGCAGTTTTTTGAATTCTATGATGAATTTCAAACCGTGAATTGATCAGATAAAAAATTTCGGAATTTTTTTTAAAAAAACGCTTTTTTCGATTTTTCTTGTCAACGATATCTCACAAACAAATCAAGCGATTTTAACCGGTCCGGAGGCGATCGACGTAGTTTTATGTTAAGAGCTGATTAGTTTTTGCAATCGATTGGTAAAGCTGTTTAAAAGTCATTCTAAAAAAACCATATTTGAAAAAAAGTTTTCATTATTTAAAAATTTTTGAATGACCTATAAAATTAATAAATTTCATTAAGTATAAGTGTTATAGGTCCAATTGAAGGTAATATAATCAGCTTCACCATAAAGTTTCCAGAAATGAGCTTTTTTCTGTCAGTCAAAAGTAATTCACGTTTAAAGTTACAAAACTTGAAATTTACAAAATTTTGAAAATTTTAAATGGCCGCCATTTCTAAACTAATTGACCGATTCTGCTCATCTTCAAACTCGACCTCGGTAATTACTCAAAGAATATGTGTACCAAGTTTATAATATATAAATTTTTTAACCAATGGTATTTTTGGAACCTACTCGACTAATTATAACATATGATAGCAAAATCAGGTGAAAATTTCACCTTGAGGACAAATGCAATAGTTAGATTTCTACAGAAATCTACCTAAAAAGGCCATTTGGCCCCAGCCAAGATGGAAGGTAGATTTCATGTAATCCATGATTTTAATAACAATATTATAAATAATTATTATTATTCCTCAAGTATATGAGAAAAGTAAATCGGCTGCCGAATTCTAAAATACGGTGATTTTTTAGATTTTGGAAAATTTCAAATGGCTGCCATTTCTAAACTATTTGACAGATTCAACTCATTTTTGAACTCATCCAAGCTAATTGTCAAGTTAAATTCAACAAAATTTTATGAAATATATTTGCATCCTCAAGTGGTACGGGAGATTTTATACTTTACCATCTCTATATACCTCTAAGTGTAAAAGATGCAATTTCAAAAATTAATTACTCAAAAACAGCGTGATGAATTAATCTGAAATTTTGATGGTGAATTATTAATATGTATATTTTTCAATAAAAAAATTTTGATAATTGCACAACCCAACTATCTTGAAATAAAAGCGATTAGAAAATTAGTATATTTAAATTTTCAACTTCTGTTGGTATAGTTACAGATTTTGAAAAAAAAATTGCTTGCACATGTTAAATAGAATAAGTACCTATTTAAAAGAATATCATTAATTTAACGTAAGAAAAAAATTTTATTTTAAATTTCGAAGGACGTAAAAATCTTTTCATGAAGTAAAATTATCAATCTAATAATTGTTGTCAGTTATGTATTCAAGCTGTAATGTATGTATTTACTATGAAAAAAATTATTTTTTTTTTTTTTTAATTAATTATGGTGACCACTCAGAATATCCACTTCTCATGCTTCGTGGATCTAGCCATGTGTGAGCATATCGTAAAATTTTTTTAAATAATCTCACAAAGCTTTTTTTTGATACTTATAATAATAAATTAAAATTCGAGATTATGCCAATTAAGTAATAAGACAAAAATTACATCCTTAACATAAATGTAGCACTAATTTAAGAATATCTGTTTTAGAGTAGAAAAGTCGATCAGAGAAAATATATTTAAGTGCAAAAAAAAATTTTTCTTTAGTAAATTTCCAAAGATTGAGTATTGTAGAAATAATTTTTCTCCTTTATTAAATTATAAACCTTTATTTACAGCCAGATGTACTATATAAAACCCGAAATAATTCTCCTAGCACAATAATTAAATTAAATTCAATAATAACTTTGAAAGAAACTTTTAGTTGGTAAGGAGTTTAATTTATTACCCGGCGAAGTGAATTTTCTGTTTATATCCGTAACAGTCTTTAATTATCTAAACTTTGATATTACCAAGTATATATATATATCATTATGAATTATGATTTATGATTGATTATCATTAAATTTATAGCAGATTTAAATTAGTTCTGTCGCGTGATAATTTTCCTCCTGAAATTTTAGTATACATCAATAACAGTCGCTACTGTATAACACAACAGGCTCACGTTCAAAATAATGAAAGCGATATCATTCGAAGTAATTGTATTTGGGCATAATAAATATTATTATCTGTAAAATTGATATACTTTTGAATTTAAAAACATTTCCATGAAATTCAACTTCAGCTATTGTCCATATATACAAAATAAAAGATATCAATATGTGAATAAAATATTCAAAGTGAAAATATAAACTGACATTAATATTTAAAAAATACCGCGATAAATTACAACACCAGATAACGTATCAATGGAATAAATAAATAAAAATAGGGTGCTTTTATTCGCAAAATCTCACCCAGGAACATTTTAAATCACATCAGTAGCAGTTAATATTTATCAGGTCTCGGAAACAAAATTAATATGGTTTTTTATTGGCGGGTTCTCCGTCGAAGAAATAGAACCTAACCCAACGAACTTTTCATAGAATATAAATTCCAGGCCATTTGTAACGTTCGATGCGAATAGCCTCGAACCGACGTTGAAAAACGAAAGAGGAAAACGAGTAACACAAGGATAGAAGGAAAAGTGGAGAAATAAGAAGCAGAAATAAGAAGAAAATAGGTGTGAGAGAGAAAAATAAGAGACGGTTACTCAGTAAAGCTTGAGAGTGCCACGCCATGCCATATAGTACCCATTCATTTTCTTTATTCGGTTGAATCATGAGAAATCTGGCGGCAAGTTGTCCCCGACAGCGCCTTCGCCGATAAACCGTTATCGCTGGAACGATAGGGAGGATCTTCTGTCCTTTTTTTTTCTTTCTATTTCTTGCTGGTTTATCCTGCTCGTTTTGTTTGCTAGCATCGACAAATACGCGACGTTCAGGAGATGACAACTAAAGCAAGACAAAGAAGAGATGACGAGTTGTTTTATTTTTATTTTTGCTAAAGAATGACGGAAAAAATGAATTGCGACGGAGAGCTAACGGAATTCGTGACGTTATAACCCAGAGAGTCTGTGACCTGGTATGTCGGGCAATCTTTCGGGTCTCGACCCGGCACTTCCGTTTCGCGCTTCTTCTTCCTTCTCCACTTACTACTTTCTAACATTCCTAAGGGTATATGTTAACGCGCATATAGATGTGTGCTCAGGATTACCGTGGGGATCACTTACACAAAAGCTTGAATTATACTTGACTATTTTATTTATACCAGCCATTTTAATACCAATTGAATATTCGTGTATCACTGGAATACGTCCAATTTGACTTATTGGGGGAACAAACTCATAATAAAAAAAAAAAAAACATCCTTTCAATATACGAAGTATTACGGAACGAGTTTTTTTTATAGTCAAAATACATATTGTGATCATCAAAATACCAGTATAGTTTTCGGAGCAATACCGAGTTTATTTTGAGATTTATACTCTAAATAGTAAAAGTTTGTAAGATCCAAAAGTGCACGCCTCATTATCTTATTTTCTACAATGAAATTGATTAACAAAAAATGAGGAGCTGATTTTCAAAAGGGTACCTTTTCACATTTTAAAAGAACAATTTTTTTGTCTTTTAAATATTAAGTACTTCGAGAATTACACAGATTTCTAAATGAAAATCAAATTGTAGCTTCATAACCGATAGCACTTTATAGCTAAATTAAAAAAGTTCAACAAAAATATTTACAATTAAAGATAACCAGTTTTTTGTCTCGATTAATCAAAAATGAAAAGATATCCTTTTGAAACTTAACTCCTCAAATACAAAAAATGCTTTCAAATCTTTCGAGCCATTGTCCACCTAGAAAAGAAAGGTACTGCGCACCCAGGTAAAAAAAGTTAAATATAATTACATATACTTATACATAATTATATATGAAAAATGGCCCGATATAATTATATAGAATTATTTCCATAGAATAAAAAAATCATTTATTAAACTGTAACAAATAATATTTATAGGTAAAAAATCTTTTTTTCTCCCAAATAAATGACTAAAAATTTTGTTATTAAATCAGTGTAGTATATTAAATATTCCGTATTATTAAATTCTTCTATCAGTTTATGTTGTATTCGACAGTGTATGTTGATTTTCAATTTATTTATAATATTTATTTAGAAAATAAATTTAAATAATTATGATAAACAATTATAATTCTTGATAAAATTTGAAAATTAACATTTATTATTACACTTAAAATTTCAATTCTTATTAATTCAAATATTTAGTAAAAATTTTAATTATGTCAGTAAAGTAAGGTTATAATCATTTCATTTTACATTCGGTATTAGAAAATCCGGAAACACGGTAGTGTATCGTGCCAAGTACACGTCCAACATATGTGGCGTGAGCCAAGTGTCTCTATCCTCTTATCATAGGTCTTTGAAGTATTGTGATTATCAGTATACGTATACTTCTGAACAATACACGTATATTGCTGAACAAAATATCAGGTATTGCTAATAGAGCAACACCAAGTTTTTTTCTTAGCATAAAAAATATTGTGAGTGGAAAATAACTTTTTTATTTTAGTGTAACTTTTTCTTCTGAAGAAGTTACATTTCTTTAGTGTTGAAAAAAAAATTATTCAAAATATTTTATATAATTCAATTTTATTGATAGTTACAAAAACATTTTATTAACTAATGAAATAAAAATATTAAATATATGTGAAGGTTTAATTAAAGGTACCTAAATATCCCTATATGCAAAATTTATAAATATTGAAATTTAATTCGTTCTTATCTAATAATAATGCTTCTGTTGTTTCAAGTCTGACGTAAAAGTCAGTCTTTAAAAGACATATGTCTACTTTTTGTACAACACAAATGGGTTCGCTTTTTCTTTCCGGTCAACATGACGAAAGTTGGCTTGTTATATTTTAAAATTAACTCAAACTTGGAGACTAAGTTTACATTGAATAAGAAACTTTGTACATCTGAATTTATAAATTATTGTCTTGGAAGTTTACGGTAATTGTGAATTATTAAGTTATTGTTGTTCTGTTTTTCTTTTGGTACTTGTTATGGAAAATATCTTGAGTTGAATTTTTAAATTTTGCTGTTATCTCACTTGTTGAGGACAAGATACATCACATTACTTGTGAAAAAATTTTTTAAAGTCACCATGTCGGAAATATTTATTACTACCTCTGATCTAAAAATTATGTATGAGGACCTACAATTCTTTAATGAAAAGAGAAATTTTTTAAGCTATTTTGATATCTTTTTTCATTTCTATTGCACTAAATCAATTTATAAAAATTACAAAATTGATTTCTATCAAATTATCTTTACAATGCCCCGTATAAAAAAAAAAAATTGTCGTTTAATTAAGATCTTAAACATGACTCAAACCAAGACTATTTTAAGACTTTTTTAAGATACCAAAAAAAAAATCCGAGAGCAGATTTTTGAAATTTGCCTCTCGAATTTTTTTTGAAAACAAGACGATATCACAGCGACAGCTCCGGAAAATTATTATGAAGAGTCTTAAAATAATCTAAAAATCGTCTTAAAAAAATTTTAAAATAGTTATAAAAAAATCTTAAAATAGTCTCAAAAAATCTAAAAATAGTCTTAAAAAAGTTTTTAAAAAATTTTTCGAGACTATTTTAAGATGAGTTAACAGCGATAGAGTCCCGCAACATTAAAACGGAGCGTCTTAAAAAAGTCTGAAAATTGTCCGATAGTAAGATTTCAACAATTTCAAATTCAAATTAAAAAGGGCATACTCAAAAATGTAGCGGTTAGAAAGTCGTAAAATCGTCTAAAAATTAATTTTCATAACAAATTCAAGAGCCAAATTTCAAAAATCTGCTCTCGAAATTTTTTATTCGAATAGTCTTGGTTTGTGTAACGTTTAAGATCTTAAACAAACGACAATTTTAAGACGATTATTTTTTACATGGGACTATATCAAATATCTTGATTAAATTAACTAACAAGTGTAAAATAGCAAAAATAATTACCAAAATAGTTTTCAAACTTATAGCATCCTCTGATGCTTCGCATCATTAATCGTGCAATTTTCACGGCTAAACGTTTCTAATAAGAAGTTATATCACCCCTAATAATAGTAATAGGGCGTAGAAGTCAAAATAAAGTAAAAAGTGAGCATGTTTTCGAAAACTTTCCTAGTCCAATATTTCACGATCGGTCGATCGGGGTGGTCGGGATAAAATTGGATAGAAGGATTAACCAAGATTTAAGTCTGATTCAATTTAAAGACTGAGGAAAAAGAATTGTAATGGTTATTGTGCTAGACAGTAATAGTTATCAAGTACAGTTGGGTCAACGGGAGGATCTTCAAGATATCTTTGACTTCCGTTAGTGTTTAATGTTACTTTAGTCATCCCTAAGGACGTTCATTATCATCATTAAAAATGTTAGTATCATTATCATTAAATCATTATTATTATTATTTGTACCAATATCATGAGTGACAAATGTTATTATCAATATCATTATCATTATCAATACCGTTACTAGTATTAATATGGCTAAATCAGGATGTCATGATCAATACTAATATCGTTACTCGTATTAATAATATGAATTTCAATATTATCATCGATATCAATATGAATATTAATATCATTATCAATATCAATACACTGCTAAAACGGATGAACTTGATTCAAAAGAATCAATCTTGGACCAAAAAAATTGATTTAAAGATTTTAATTATCTTGAATTGATCGGGGAAATTCTCTAATCAAGTCAAATTCATTCAAGCCGAAGAAAATATTAGTTTTTCCTGAGTCAGAGTAATTTCTAACTTCCTGCGATGAAAATCAATGATTTTCAAAAGATCGGAAAGTTATTGTTTCACCTCAATTTTCGAAAATCGAGTTCTCACCAGATCTTCACGTTCTAAATTCTCAAGAAGCTATCACAAATGGGTTCGCTTTTTCTTTCCGGTCAACATGACGAAAGTTGGCTTGTTATATTTTAAAATTAACTCAAACTTGGAGACTAAGTTTACATTGAATAAGAAACTTTGTACATCTGAATTTATAAATTATTGTCTTGGAAGTTTACGGTAATTGTGAATTATTAAGTTATTGTTGTTCTGTTTTTCTTTTGGTACTTGTTATGGAAAATATCTTGAGTTGAATTTTTAAATTTTGCTGTTATCTCACTTGTTGAGGACAAGATACATCACATTACTTGTGAAAAAATTTTTTAAAGTCACCATGTCGGAAATATTTATTACTACCTCTGATCTAAAAATTATGTATGAGGACCTACAATTCTTTAATGAAAAGAGAAATTTTTTAAGCTATTTTGATATCTTTTTCCATTTCTATTGCACTAAATCAATTTATAAAAATTACAAAATTGATTTCTATCAAATTATCTTTACAATGCCCCGTATAAAAAAAAAAAATTGTCGTTTAATTAAGATCTTAAACATGACTCAAACCAAGACTATTTTAAGACTTTTTTAAGATACCAAAAAAAAAAATTCCGAGAGCAGATTTTTGAAATTTGCCTCTCGAATTTTTTTTGAAAACAAGACGATATCACAGCGACAGCTCCGGAAAATTATTATGAAGAGTCTTAAAATAATCTAAAAATCGTCTTAAAAAAATTTTAAAATAGTTATAAAAAAATCTTAAAATAGTCTCAAAAAATCTAAAAATAGTCTTAAAAAAGTTTTTAAAAAATTTTTCGAGACTATTTTAAGATGAGTTAACAGCGATAGAGTCCCGCAACATTAAAACGGAGCGTCTTAAAAAAGTCTGAAAATTGTCCGATAGTAAGATTTCAACAATTTCAAATTCAAATTAAAAAGGGCATACTCAAAAATGTAGCGGTTAGAAAGTCGTAAAATCGTCTAAAAATTAATTTTCATAACAAATTCAAGAGCCAAATTTCAAAAATCTGCTCTCGAAATTTTTTATTCGAATAGTCTTGGTTTGTGTAACGTTTAAGATCTTAAACAAACGACAATTTTAAGACGATTATTTTTTACATGGGACTATATCAAATATCTTGATTAAATTAACTAACAAGTGTAAAATAGCAAAAATAATTACCAAAATAGTTTTCAAACTTATAGCATCCTCTGATGCTTCGCATCATTAATCGTGCAATTTTCACGGCTAAACGTTTCTAATAAGAAGTTATATCACCCCTAATAATAGTAATAGGGCGTAGAAGTCAAAATAAAGTAAAAAGTGAGCATGTTTTCGAAAACTTTCCTAGTCCAATATTTCACGATCGGTCGATCGGGGTGGTCGGGATAAAATTGGATAGAAGGATTAACCAAGATTTAAGTCTGATTCAATTTAAAGACTGAGGAAAAAGAATTGTAATGGTTATTGTGCTAGACAGTAATAGTTATCAAGTACAGTTGGGTCAACGGGAGGATCTTCAAGATATCTTTGACTTCCGTTAGTGTTTAATGTTACTTTAGTCATCCCTAAGGACGTTCCCTTGCTTACTCAACTACAATAAACATTTCTTCTTAGGTTGAGAACTAGAAAAGAAATGAATTCAGGATATCACAACACTAATATTTTGTAAACTTTAATTCGAGTGCTTTCAATGGTATTTTTTTAATTTGATTAATGACACATATTTAAAATTAAATAACAGTTATTCATAATTGTCAGCTGAAATAAGTAATTGCAATTTTACATTGAATCGACAATAAAAGAAAAAAATTACTGGGAATAATAAAATAACTCTTCACATTCAACAATTATATGAAAGAAAAATTCACAATAACTCAGAATATACGTAGAATTATTACTTTATATTTTCTCAGGTAACAATGGATTAAAAAAAAACATTAACCAAGAAAGCACGATGCATTGACAAGAAAAATATTATTTTTAATTGATATTTCATTATTCCAATTATACGGTGCACTTAAAATAATAAGAGAAGACTAAATAAAATAATAACTTCTCTATTTTACTCTCCAGTAAGCAACTCAATTTCCCGGACGGGAAAATACAATAAATGAACAGTTATTAAAATTAATATTTTCGTAGCAATCTGTCGACGTAAACGAAAACCTTAAAAAAATAAGTAAACATTAACACTCATTATTTGCTCACATTCGCAACGCAGGTATAATAACAAACCTTTGTTCGTCTTGTTACTTGTTACTTTTTTTTAATCTTATTCTAGCCTGTTTCTCTTCTCTAGAGCTTACGATGTTGTCAGTGAAGTACGCGAATTATTGATACAATTTTTCTAAGAATCGGTACAACAGATGGGTACATACAATACCGCTAGTTCAAGTGTAAAGAGAAATAGAAAAGACGAGTGTTTGAACTACTTTTCTTTTTATTTTTTGTTATCTATTGGGTTTCGTTGTTTATTTATTTTTATTTTATTTATTTTTTTTCGAATAAATAAAATGTACCAAAAAAAAAAAAACGTTTCTCTGACATGTCGATTGCTATTCTGTCCACGTATACAGAAGCCAATACAAGTCACACAACTCGAATCTCGATGTTTCCTCGTTCTTTCTTTTTATTTTAGGTTTTTCGTGACAGAAAATACAAAAATAGTAGAAAAAAAATTCTCCTTGAAATGCTCAAATTTTTTATTAGAGAATGTACATTTTAATAGCAGGAATAGGTTCGATGAATTTATTATTATTATCATTATTATTATTATTATTGTGTAAATTCCATGATCATTATCATCATCAATGTCAATGCCATTACAATAGCAACGTTGTTACAAGTATTAACTTCATGTATGTGAATATCCTTATTAATATTAGTATTATTTAAATGAAGTTTTGAAACAAAGTTCCTTACGGGGCGTTGCGGAGAGGCACCCTAACCGATAAAAAACATCCGCAACGTTAACAAAAAAAAAAAACTTAAGATTTTTACGTATAGTCTATGCATGATGGCTATACAGTGTCTAATATATAGTCTACGTAATAATTAAACTTCGTTCCTATCTGGTGTTCTACGACACTGGTTTTTTTTT